>JBBMKC010157673.1:0-15593 GCA_037834085.1 Bipalium vagum
AAATAAAATTATAGTATTAATAATATTATTAATTTATTAAATTTTTATTAAATTTTTTCAATAAAATGAAAATTGTTCCCCTCAGAGTAGAAAGGTAAGTAATAGTTTTTTTATTGAACAATGTCTTTATTATTACTTTCATTGTTGAATATTTTGTTAAATGTTTTAAGTTGTCAGTAAATTTCCGGCTGTTTTTACGGAATGAGAGGTAACATTTATCAAGCATAAAATTTTATTAAACATTATAATAATTATGATTTTCCGTGGTGGTATTATTATTATTATTGAATGAAGAGATCAGTTTTAAACCTCAGCAGATTGTTATCTTTAAAATGACTGTTCATAGCGAAATGGTATTTTGATGGAAAGGGGGTTTTGATAGATTATGCAAAAGGTCTGGTCAATTTTAAAAAATATTTTATTAATTATTGACCTAATCACCAATCCCCTTTGCAAGTACTCGCCATCTTTCCACCGACTTTGATAGAAAATTCTTGATTTTCCATAGAGAAAGTACATAGGATTATTCCTTTGATAACTTCATCGGAGTTAACCTAATTGTCATTCAAACTATTGTGTAAAAAGAGGAGCAGATAAAAATTAGAAGACTTCATATCTGGAGAGCATGGTGGGTACTCAAGAATTTTCTATTAAATTCTTGCTGTTTTCGATGTGTCTTGTGCAAAACGTTGTGCTGAAAGACTTTCTTTTCGATTGTTCAAATCCCGGCGTTTTGGACGAATAGCAAAATTGAGTCTAATGAGTTGTTCATACTACTTCTCTTATTTAATTATTGTTTCTCCGCGTGTGAGGAGTTCAAAATTAATAATGCCTCTCTAATCCGTCAAATTCTCACCAGTACCTTTCTTCGCTTTCAACAATTTTTTCAGGTCCTTTTCCATCGTACGTTAATGTACAGAATCCGCTTTTCATCAGCTGTAGTAATGTTTCTAAAAACGGTTTGTTTAAATCGTGTAAAGTGAGATCCATGCGGTTCAATTAATTCGTTTCCGATAGTTTATATGAAACTATATTTATCGCAATCTCATCTGTTGAAATCGGAGAATTATTTTTATAAATCCACAAATCACGTTCTCATCAATGAGGGAAAGGCCATCCGGAGCTGGGTTGAACGTATAAGCTTAAGTCCTCATCACAAAATCTTGCAGACCATCTTTAGTCATTCTGAGAGAAAGGAGCAACATTTAAATCAAAATAGAAGTTTAAATGAACATCCTGGTCCAAAGTTAAATATCAATAGTGTAAATAATTCAACCCAGTCTTTATAGTGTTGTATTATAATACTCAGAAACCCATTCAGAGCACCAGAATTTAAAATAAGAAAATAATATTTAAAATATTAAATATTAAAACAAATCCCCAGCCATGGGAACTGGTTATAATTAATCAATAATTAACAAAAAGAATTATTTTCCATAAGGAAAAACTAAAAATGAAAAATTACATCTGTCATATTTTTGGACTTGTCCCAACGATGTCAATGTTGATCATTCACCCATGACTTGGCAAACTCGCTCTCCTGTTCACAAGAAAACCTTTCTTGAGAAATCAAAGTAGACTTTCTGAGATTTAGGGTTTTCTTATTGATACCGACCTCTTTTGTTAATAGAAGATAATTTTTTTATAAAAATTATCTAACGAAATACTTTTCTCCTTTATAATAACGATAATAATTTATAAAAGTGAGCTCTGTTAGGAAAGATAACTACGTACTTCGATATGAAGAAAAATGTTATCTATCCAGACAGGAAATTAATAATTTTTTTCGATTTTCTTACTGAAATTTTTCGGTTTTCCTCTGAGGTTTTTACAATGTTGCAAAGAGAATTCTTCATTACCTGGACCATCTTTATCAATTGTTAAATTAAAATTGGTTATGATTTTTTTCCAAATATTGTGGCTGTTGATAATCGTCCTGACTGCACATTTTTCCATAATAGTATTAATTTCTGTCTTTTTAAGTCCTCTTTCCCCATGTTTGATAGTTTTACGAGACTTTCTGTTTGCTATTATAAATGTTCTGATGTCTTCCAAGTTCGATTTTGGCTTCGTCTTTACCTGTGATAGAGACCTATGATTCAGAGGGAGCTTTGACTTTTAACTCTCTTGTTGACCAACTTTATTTCAGAATTTTGCTTTTCATCTAAAAAATTCATTGTCTACCGACGTGTACTTCCAAATCAATTTTAATTTTCGTTACCAAATTAAGCAGAATATCGTGTACATCATCATGTCTTTTTCGTACCATAGTCGTTATGTACTTGCAGTGATAGAGGATGGTTGAGGCACTTCCTTCTTTTTTGTATTAGTTTTTACAATTTCCAGATTTTTTCAATTTTCAATCAATACTATTAACGATTAATTAATAAACATTTATATTACAATTTTAAATATTAAGTGCAAGTGAAATGTCTTTATAATTGAAATAAAAATAAATAAAATGTAGTATTATTATTTCTTTAATTAAGGCTATAACTTCTAACCTGTTTCGTTCTTCTTAGGGAGACAGACTTGAAGAATGGAAATTCGCCAGAGCAGTACTGTGGCTGGTCTACATTGAGCACGAAGGGGTGCTGCCCGTTCCATTCAATCTTTTATTATCCAGATCGATGATTCGCATAATAGTTTCAAAAACCAGAAAACTATTCGGATTTGAGGAGCTGAAAACTGAGCCAGTAGGTTTCTATATCATGAAAAATAGAAAATGTTACAGAAGTTTATTAAAACACATTATTTCTCTTAACAGGTTACATTAGTGACATTGCCAAGACTAAACGTTTTTAACCTTATTTTTATTAAATTTTTAATCAATAATCCTGGCATTTAATTGAGGCCGAATTTTTATAAATATTTTAAATATTATTTTTTATTTATTTATATTAAGAAATTTTTCAACAATCTATGTAAATTCATATCAGTATAAATGTAAATGGAACAATTTTAGTTTCTGAGTCTAATATAATCAATTAAATCATTTAATTAATTGTTATAACTTCATAATATTAGAGTGAGTCACAATTAATTTCGTTTGTTTGTTTAACTATTTCAAAGGAATTTATTATGCCAATTGATTTACCTTATTTCGTTCTTGAATATCTCATAAAAACCGAAATTACTTATGACTCACCCTATATAAGGCCGTGTCTTTAAGTTAAAATCAATATTTTCATATTAAAATATTAAAATTCTAAATACTTTTTTCAAGAGAAATCTAAAGTTACTGGTGTTTTCATGGAGAATAGAATCAACCTCTGATATTCCATCTTACAAAGTAGAAAAGAAATCTGACTTAATTATTTTCTGAATATAAAACTTATTCTTAATTGTGTTAAAAATTTCTTTTTAAAATTATTAAAGATAGACTAAATAATAATAAATGGTTAATTTGACTGCTTTATTATATCATTTCTAGGTTGATGGATATGAAGAATATGTTGAAATAAATGACCAAAAGAAGGATCTCAATGCAATGAAGGTGAACATGATCAGAAGGTATTTATTTCAACTTCAAAGAATGAAAGAACAAGAAAATAAGAGTGGAGGTAAAAATCTGTATAAAATAATGATATTAAAAATAAATAACGTTACTTATAATAATGATTATAATAATAATAATAATAAAATTTCAAATATTTCTGTATTGGATAATATTATTAATAATAAAGTTCTACTTTATTTTTCATGATATATTATAAATGAAATCATCAAAATAATATTATTATTATTACTAAAGTATCTGATTACTCTGCAGTTCTAATTAATTTTTCCTCGCTAGGACTGAAAGATCTCAATCAGATTTCAAAATGAAAATATGTCTGAGAAAATAGTGAATATATTTAAAGAAAATATGTTTTTTTAAAGGTCTATTTATATTCTCCAAGACAACAGATTCGCTAACAATAATAATTTTTATTAAATAATCTTTATTGATTAAGCCGTAACAATTTTTTTAAATTAATAAAATATTAAAAATGACAATAAATATATAAAATAAAATTTAATAAGCCAGGATTAAATATTGAATTTTTAAAGAGCGCTTGGCTCGAAGAAGAAATGAATATATCAGCATGAATTACCAATTATAATCGAGAATTTTTTATTTTTCATTTGTTTTATTAAATTAAAAATTAATCAAATTACATTATTATACCGTTTTTCCCTTAATATTATATAATATAAGATCGAGTATTACAATAAGTATTTCTAAAAACATGACGAAAATCCAAACTATGTATTATACCGAGGAAGGTGTTCTATTTAAATTATTTCAAAAAAAGAATAAAATAAATAAGAGACATTATTTAAATAGTTTATTCGACTTAGTCGTCTTATCATCTTCAAGGATATGATCAAAAATTAATTCACCCAGAGTTCCTATTTGAGGTCCAAGTTCTTCAAAAGATCCACAAACTAGTGGTCCCAATCGTTCATGTTTTGAAATAAATGCTTCTTCAAATGAGTAATGTGAGTCAAGTTAGCCTGCTTGAAGCACATTCCTAACACCTGTGTCAGTTATCTTCTCCCACGCTTTCGTGACCCAATAACCCTTGTTCAACAAAGACAATTTTGAATATATTTTTTCTGCTATGAAAAATAATAAATAAATTTTCCTTATTTAATAAATCAATAAAATGCACCTTTACTATAGAAAATTACAATTTAACAAAATTACATTTTTAATATTGATCACGTTGTAAAATATTTTACAATTTTAAAATTTGTTTAAATACTCACACTGTGCATAATGGTTGTTTTAATGTTAAACAATTTTGTAAATTGAAAGAAGAATTATTCGATTAAATAATTTGTGTAATATTTTAGGACAATATATTTTTATTAAATGGGAGAACATAATCCACCATTGTTATACTACAAGAATCAATATTTTATTTTTATAAATTCAAGAAATATATAATGAACATTACGTTTTTCTCAGATCTCGCCAGTATACAATTCCAGAGGCAGCAGCACTTGATTCACCAATTAACTAGTCAAAACGCTCCATCCGACACCTTGGAGCACAAATCACCGCCAAAAAAGAAAGGTCTGAGTAGCCTACTGCTTCCGCCTAGCGCCAGAAAACACATTATTCAACAAGCAAATAATGAAGAAAAGTTCAAAAATAAGCCCAGTATCAAGCGACTTCCGGAAATCGAAGAAAGCAAAGAAGAAGAATTCACAGACAAAACCGAAAAGGAAATTAAGGACCTTCACCTCAGAGAGCTGTACAAAGTCGATGAAGAATTAGATGACTTTTCTTTCAATATCTCCTCTGGTCGCAGTTCTTTCCGCAGTACTGAATACGAGGAGCTGGACAGAACATTATAAAGTCTTCAGATCTAAATTGTCAATTGATACTAATAGAGACTGTTAGCGTATCAATTTTTTTATGAAACCTGAATTATTTTAAGATTTTATTTTAAAAAAAGATTGTAATGAACCTTTCTTCATGCTTCGAGTTAAATGTTATATCGGTATTTTCTTTTTCAATAAATAAAACTGAATTTATTATTTCTCTCCTATTTTACATTATTGCCTTTCATTTTAAGATGTATATGTTTACCTTAGAATTATATTTTAAAAAATAAATAAATTGTTTCATTTAATTATTTCTTCCATACCTTTTTCATCCTCAAAAATGTATCTGCGTGGTAATTTTGTAATATTGTGATATTCAAAATTCACATATATGAGATAATAATATAATATATACATGGTGTGCATTATATAAGGTAAGAATCTGATTTTAACATCCAATTCCGTAAAATATATTCAGTGTAAAACTGCAAATTATTGATACGGTAATGTCTATTGATTAACATAATATTTTTCTACAAAATGACCGTTAACTCTAATAGATTTGTTTAAGCCATCTAAGTCATTCAAAATATTTTCACACATTTCTGGTGAGTTTCGAGCTACATCCATTTGAATAATATCTTTCACGTCTTTGATATCTTTCGATATCTCTTTATTGTTCGAGCTTTGTGTACCGTTTTCCCATTTCAAATGTTCTAAATACTGTCTGACTAATGTGACTGGTTTCATCTTACCTATCAGTATAACAATTTACTCTCTTTCTTCAGTAGAGAGCATTATTAACATTTGAATTTTCAGCAATTAAATTTGATAATATCGACATATTAAAACAATCAAACATTTACATTAAATTTCAGAAATTCTGTTTCTTAGGAAAATGTGAATTGGATATATTTAATTTATACTTTTTACTGAGCTCCCAAATCGGATACTTACTTTTTATGCACCCTGTATAATAAAAAAATTATTGATCTTGGAAGTAATAAAAAGTTTATTAATAATTTTTATTTATTTTGTATAATAAAACAAAATGTTTTTAGTAGAAACATGTTTGTCTGAATCAGATTTTGAAAATGACCTTTCGTAACTGATGTCCGTCAGAACTTCAACAATTTCTTTCTTTTTGACATTGTTCCTATTCCTGGCCTAATTTCATAATTTTTGTTTCATTTGTTGTAAATCTATAAAAAATCCTACATTCAATGCAGACCAAAAATAAAAATAGATAATTTAAAATTCCAGGGTCTCATGGGCCACAGAAAAATTAATTTTTATCTTATTATTCGTTGTTTGAATCGATATCTAAAATAAGCTGTATTCTAGTTATAAAGTTATTGAAATAATATTAACATAGTTTTTAATCCATACTTGCTTGTCTTTAGTTTCAAGATCAAGAATAAAGTTTCTGAATGATTTACGAATATATATCACCACTTACAATGAAGGAATTCAATTCTTTTATTACAGACTAATATATCGATAATTTTGCATCTAAAGAGGAGCAATAAAGTAGATAAAACAAAGGTAAAGTTATCTTTATTACTACACAGATCTTATTGTACTTAATCCTGTTAGACACGATCTATTCTGATATAATAGATCTTCATATCAGAAAATGATTAAAAATCAACCATATAATTCATAATCCTAATTCCACGCTCCACCTTCATCAAGATAGTCCACCTTCTGATGAGGTTGAGAAATATGAAGGAAGATTTTCAGATAAATGTCAGACCTATAATGAGAGCTTAGATTTCCTGGTACAGATAATCCATGAGATGTTTAGATTTTAGCAATATATAGGGAAAATTCTGAAACATTTCAAATGTCAAATGATCATCAATAAATTTTATTAAACAGGTACAAAAGGAAATTTATTTCTCATATTAACTTGGAAACTGCCACAAGACATGATCGTACCGATAAAAATGTTAGTATTTATCCGTATTCTATTTTATTTATAATTTTGATAAATGTCATTCAGATGATTCCCGTTTGGTTTCAAGTAAGTATAAAGCAAGAGATGTCTCATCCTCAGTAACAATATTATTAATAAATGTATCACCGTATTGATTCAACAGTTGCAAATTTGACAATGTACAGTTGAGGCGCATTTCCTTCAATGTCAGTAGACAGAAACTTTGGAAAAAACCGTGAGCATAAGTTGCGATCGCCTAATTTTCAAATGATGTTGTGACAACTGCCAACACTTATTTTAAGTAATTTAGCAATTTCACCCACCTTAATTCGTCTTTCACCTAGAATAATCACCTCACATTGTGTAATTTTCTAATCGGAAATTTCAGTTGGTCTGCCAACATTAGAATAATTCTGGTGCACACTTTCACGGCCATGTTAGATAAATGATATCCAACAATATTATGTTGATCTAGAAGGACATTTTTTGCCATATGCAATTGCCATATCAAGAAATATTACATCAGAGGACTTCTTTAAAAGCATTTAGAATTTTATCACACTTCTGTATTTCACCTCATCCATTTGACAAAAAATGAAATGTGAGTTAGTTTATGAACTGTACGTCAGCCAATCAGATTATGTAATTTATACATATAAACAAACATACGTGTAGGTGTTCAAGCCAATTGGCTGGATTGGTTTATTATGTTTTTTCTTAGTCAGTCCGAGGCATTATTGAACGAACCACGTACTCAGGTATGAAAGTGGATGGTAGAGAGTCAAGATAAAAGGAAATTCTAGTTATTTTACAATAAAAAAGGTATGATTCAATGTTTGTTTAGGATATCCAGTGGATATATAAGCCTTTCAGTTACATACAATTAGAGTATCAAAGCCGAATACGATTTATTTCTGTTGGCAAGACCTAATATAACATGAGGATTTTTCCTCTTGGATTTTGTCATTATTGTTTGTACGTAAAATGGATTTTTGTTGGCTAGTAATGGAGTGTTTACAAATATTTTTTCAATCAGTGTAAGATCTTCGTTTTCCAGATAATCTTTTTGACTTTTAGATGAGGTATTTTATCGGTTGTGAACTCGCTAATTTTTTTGTACATTTTTTTCCTGGCCATATAATGTAAAAATTTGTACACTAAAATGATATTTCTGTCATTGTGTATTTGTAGTTTTATTAAATTCGTTAATCGATTGTTTTCGGATATGCTATTGCAGTGATTGCGAATAGTGTTTAAAAAATTGTTAAGAGATTTTGAAAAATTTTCTGATAAATTATCTGAGGCTGTTTGGAGTTCCAATATTATTCCCCCTCTGTTTTATCTCGATTTAACCATATATTTACACCATATAACTTATCTTTATAGAATATCGTTTTAAGATTGCTAATGTTTAGAATCTCATTTTTTCATTTTATGCATATTTTTCTGGTCAGAAACGGTAAATGATTCTATGCAGAATTTTTTCATTCATTGGTTTACGTCTCTCATTTTTATATTGAGAGAAAATACGACTATCTTCGAGAAAGGTCCTGGTCTGCTAAGAAGAACATTTTGGAAGGATGTCTTCCGCAATCTAGATTATAAGTCATATTTCATAAATTTGAAAAATGTCTGTGTGCCATTGGTTTGCAATGTACAAAAAGACCAGAATATGAATGGGGTATTTTGACACAATTCACACATCCATACAAAGTCAAATATTTTACTGATTTGTATTGATTACTTAACTGAAAACATTGGCAAGAATGTAATAAAGATTCATCAAACTTGCAATTTTGGGCTCCTTGCATGCTGATATGTCATGAAAACAAATATACCATTCTTTGATAAAATAGATTTACTTTTGTCGAATGTGTAACCCTTTAACGAAAACTATTTCTCTTAAAACCAATAATCAAATGAGTCGATATTAGATACACATTTCAACTATTGTTAGTGACTTTGAAAGAAAGAGAAAATTATTCGTCGTTGCGACAGAAGAAGGTTTTACAGTATACCACAGGTTTTTGAACAAGTTCCATCAACATAACTTTGTCTATGAAAACTCATGCCAATTATGTAAAATACAAGTAATGAGTCGAATCTTTAATAAACGGTTAAACAATCTTTCGAATAGAAGATTCTAAAACCGAATTGATTTTTCCCATGAAAATAGTATTGTCCTAGTCACCTAAAATAGGCAGTGAGATGAACAACTAGCTCCAGCTCTACACAGAAATCGTTTCAACGGAATTCTTATGAGAATTTTACCATTTGTGTTAAATGATCGAGCTGAACATCGAATTATCTTTACAAAACCCAGCGCTGGTTTACAACTAATAGTTTAAACATTTGAAAATTTCACGATGTCAAAGCTCTCGTGTCAAGAATCCAGAGTTTCGTCGCCTTTCCCTCTATCTGTCTTTTGGTGAAACCTTTAGATGGGGGAAGAGCAGGTGAACATGCTCTTATATTTACAGGACTACTTCAAGAAAAGCTTAAAATTCAAAGATCGGTCGCAATTTTAATACTTTTTTTGATTCCATTTTCAAAAAAAAATGTTAAAATACATTCAAGGAACCTTTTAACCAAATGCTACTACTTCTTTTATTATTTCCAATCAAAAAACTTGGTAGAACGATAATTCTTAAAAACGTAAATTTCTTAAAATAAATAGAGAATATTATTTATTATTAATTATAGAATATTATTTTTTAATTATTTTTAGAGAAAATAAAAAATATTATTATTATTAGTCTACTTTCAATTATAATTAATTTGTTTGAATTGTGAAAAAATAGTAATGTCTTTCTTGTTAATTTTCATTCTTTAAATTGGTCATTGAAAGAGTATTTGCCTTTATTTATTAAGGTTTTTTATATATTTATTTAATTTAATAATATTGATTGTTAAATAAATGTCAAATAATTTTCAATTTTTGCACTGTCAAATCAATTATATTAATTTTAGTCAAGTACCGGAGCTGGAAAATTGTTATGGTAAAATATTTCGTTGTTCAGATTAGGAATTTTTAATTTTTTTAGGAATTAAGCCGATTATATTAAATAAAATTATTTTTTGTAAATATTATTAAATGATAAATGCCTTAATAAAAATTACATTACAATGGTTTTTTTAATTGTAGAGGAAGAAATAAAAACTACAAATGGTAATCACTTGTTAAGTGATAGTCTTATTTTCGCATCTTTTACCATTTTGTTAAGAATGAATTCTGTAAAATATAATAATAATAATTTTTGTGCAATGTTAACTCAATTGACTGACCATTTTCTAAGTTGGGAAATAATATTGATCTGGTTGAAGGACACCCTACAATATCGCTCTAATTTGATTTGTTTCTTCTGTCAGTTTGTGCTAGCGCATTGGATTATTTAGTTTGGTATATTCAGTTAAATTACCGCAAAATTTAGTAAATATTATTAAAACAACTTCCGATTAATTATTCTTGAAATAAAAGAATCATTTGATTTTATAATAATGCAGAACTTTTCACCAACCAAATACAAAATTTTGTTAGTTTCATTAACATTACTATACATAAAACTTGGTGTAAATTTAAGAGGGGTATATAGATATTTCTCAGCTATTGTAAGATTAATATTGACTTCGATCTTTTACGTAAGTGGTGTATTTCATTAAGTCATTTCTCATTTGATTATGTCAATGTTGAAATCAATAAAGTCACTACTGCATATGATAAAATGAATATTTTTTTCTAAACGTTAAGATTATATTAAATTAGAGACAGTTTGCTTCATAAAATTTATTACTATCAATTATTATTACAATTTCACCAATATCTGATTGGTTTAGACATAGCAGTATATTGAGATAATACACATTACAATCAACGGATGTAATTTCATGATATTGTTAATTTCCTAAAAAGAGGGTTGGTTTTAAAAGACTTAACTCTGCTTTTAGGTCACTTAACAAAGTATGTGCTATCAGAAGAAATTACGGATGAAAGTTGAAGCACTATAATAATCACTGACACAATGTAAAAATTTATCAAAAGGAATAAATTTTTAAAATAAAATATTTATTGAGAAATCGGTTTATAACAATGTTATAATGACAAATTGAAAATAAGATTTTAGGCTGAATGAATCAGAATCTTTAAACACTGACTTAGCCTAGTGCGTTAAAGCCATCAGGAAGTTTGCCAGCTAAAAATTTAATTAATCAACGGTAAAGCACCGAGTATTTATTTATAAGGAGACAATTAATTGAAAAATTCACGCCAATCGGTTAAGATTGCGCAAACTGTGTTTAATAAAATACTAAGAAAATATTCAAAGCTTCTGTGCTCACAGAGTTTAAATAATCTTATAAAAGAAATTATAATAAATATTAAAATATTCACCTAATATTCGTATCGATCTGGCAATATCCAATTGTCTCTCACCTGAATGTGGATCGTAATTTGGTCTCTGTTTTCTAGTTTTAAGCGTCCCTTTTATACTATTATCTTTTGTTTTTGTAACCTGATTCTACCTTCGTTGTGGAATTTGTAGACTGACCTGATTTGGAATTTGAATAATGAATTGTAATTTGATTTATGTCTCGCGTTGTTATTTGGATAGTGATATGACCCTTGTTTATTTTACCGATATGACTATTCTCGTTTTTCGTTCGAATGTTGACCTTCTCTATTAGTCTTTCTCTGTGGGATTTATCTGGTTGTTTGCGAGTATTTTTATGTTCTCTTATTTTGTGAACTCAGGTATGTCTTTTATACTATATATTTTTATATGTTTTTATTTTTAGTAACTTATAAGTTTCTTTTAATATCATTTAATATATTTTATTTTCCTAAAATAAGCTTTATTATTCCTATTATGTATACTTTTCTATTTTTAGTAACTTTACGATTACCAATTTTAGTTTTTTACTAATTTTTATATTTTAACGAAATATTTCCTAATAATAATGATAATTATTTAAAAAGGGATTTACTGATCATCAGCTTTAAATCTGTTACATAAAAATAAAATGTAAAATCATAATATTTATTGATCACCAAAATCAAGGATGAAATGTTTTCATAAAAGCACAATCAGTAAACAGCAAAATGTTTATTATCATAACCATTAAAAGTATCAATGAAATGTTTATTGTGGGATGCTCCACAATATGAAATATTAATTTGATTTTTCAGTTGAATCTTGTTTGTGTTTCCACTTTCCAAAACAGGTTTCGATTGGATTTAGAAACAAGACGATGGTGACATGGAATCCTTCAAAATTCAGTTGCCTATAATAGATAGCCAATATAGGGGAGTCAAGATTAATATCGTTAAAGTAGAATTAACTAATAAAAACTTGAAAAATTTTCTCTAAGATTAACAAATTTAAACATTTTCAAACTATACCGCTTTGATCAGAATGCAATTATATTTCAGTGCATTTCGTTTGGCTTCATTGTTCTTGCCAGTACGGGTTGTTTTTTGGCATAAAATCCAGAATTATTTCTTTTTTTAATTATACCGAAGTTAAATATTAGTTAGTTTTACAGTCAAACCATCAAAATAGTGAACAATGTCATTAGTGAACATTTCTTTTAGTGAACAAAACTTTTGAAATTTAAAAAAAATCCATAGTAAAGATGTAGTTCATTAGTAAAGAATTATTAAATACGAGAATTATGAACAATGAAAGTATTTTTATTTAAAATATTAAATGTCTTAGTAATTTGTTTAAATATTATCATCACTAATGAATAACAAAACGAAAAAATTATGCTTTCCAACTAAATGCAGAAATGGCTGCCAATTTAAAAAAAGAAAAAACAGAGAATCTTGGATGCAATGAGCAACATATCTGTTGGCCTGGTAAACAAATTAATCAATTCTGATGAAAATGCCTTAAATATAGGAAACATGAATAAACAACGCAATGTACTTTTAACTAAAACCATGGCCATTGAACCTATTCAGTGGCGATATTTTAAAACGTAATGCTTTATATATTTCCCAAGTATCTTTTTTCCTCTAAATCCTTCCGTTGAAAATTTATTTGGTAAACTCTTAATTTAGGTCTTTACACTACCATTCTATATTTCTGATCCTTTAAAATCATAACCTAGATTCTAAATTTCTGTAAAACGTTTCTATCTTGAACTAATAAAATCTTATTGGTAACAAAACTTTGAGTATTTATTAATTTAATTTTTTCTAAAAGTTATTCACAACTCCTTAGGTCAGATTTTTTATGTCAATTCATTCCAGCCCAGTCATGTATAGATTTCACAAAGTGGAATCGTTCCTATCAGTAGACTACTTCACGAATTAACTGAGGGAATCTAGAAATAACAATCTCAAGATTAATTAGTCAAAATATAGATACTGTTCCCAACCAATACTCCTTATACCTCGACGTATTCTGTGTAGTAATAGAGAAAATTATTGTTATTATGCCAAAGATGACCCTTCATGTGTAACAGCAGAATATGTCTGTCTGATCCTCTTCGTCGTTATGGGAGATTATCGAATTAATATTCTAAATGAAACTCAATTTATAAAGGATTCATAAAATATAAAAATATATAACAAATTTTACATCTCTCCACAAAAGTTTTGAAAAATACTTCTGTCCAAAACTAATACATCTTCTCAACTCTATGGATCTTATTAAACCCCATAGATGAAGGTCTGTGATACCTGTTCCGAGTTCAGATATCAATATTCAGGTAATATTGAAAGCAGATAAAAACAATAAATGATTTTAAAAATTTCAGTGATAAAATATTGATTAATTTTTGTAACGACTTCTCCATTTTTAAATAAAAATAGTGCCAATCTGATTTTAAATGATATTCAACGAATATGTAAAGTTTTGATTTCTGTTTTATTCTGATTTGAAATTTATTTAATATTTTTAAAATCAAATGATTAAAATTATAACCATTGTGTGAAGCCACCTAATATTGATACAATTGATATTTAAAATGATTTTTATAAATAAATACGTACAACTGAGGCCTTTTCCAAGTACTTATTTTTATTTTTTATCTTGTGACCAGGCTGTCTTCAGTTGTCCATCAAGGACTATTAATGAGTGAACCGAAGAGGTTTAGCTAATAGTCCCGAAATCTCAGAAGGATAAGTTGTGGTAAGAACATATAGCATAAAATTACCCAAAAAAAGATAATTTATCTTTTCAAAGATAATAAGGATTGTTAATAACAAGTTAAGGAAATTTAAGTGGTATAAAGACAATTTTAAGAATTATCAAGATGGTTCTAGCTCAATCATCATATTCAAGAGTTATACTAAAATAGTATATAAAGAGAGATTTTCAGTGTTCGAGCAACAGAAAGAAAAAAGCGTTAATTGATACAAAAGAGGAAAACGCTATTATTACAGGTATGCTATGAATCTTTTTGTGGATTTTGTTCGAGTTCCCTATTAGATAGCAATTTTTGAGGAACTGCAAGGGCTTGGGAATCTCTACAGAGGTTATCTCATAAGGTATTTTTCTTATTTATTTTTCATTTTTCTAATAAATCTTTTTTTTAACTTATTTAATTAATAATTATTTTATAATAATTAATCCTCGTACCTATTTGACAATTTGGTGGTTCCTATTAAATTCCTATTATTGTTATTTTTACTCTTTTTGACGATTTGATAAATTGTTATCGTTGTTTTCTTGCGAGTACCATTTGTACATTGTTACACATTATTGTTTTTCAAATTCTTGTAAATTCTGATTCAGCCTAAATTCGAGATATTTAATATTGAACACATTTTTGTAATCTTCTGTTTTAATTTGTTTTGCTCAACAATATTTAAGATTATAAACAATTGATCTATTTTTGGTAACTTTGAATATTAATTATTTATCTTTTTTTCTAATAACTCGAAAAATTATTATCATGTCATTACTCGCGTTTGATTGATTCAAGAATCGTTAGTTATTCTTATCAAACATTTTATTGATAATTTGTTAATTGATATCATTGATATATCCGTTTATGAGCTGCCATTATATTGTGATAATAAATCGCAAGTAAACTTTATTCTTGTGAGGCTATATATACATATAATGTTCTAGACGTTAAAGAAAGTGAAATATGAAAAAAGAAAATCTTAATTTCAACACGAATGAAAAAATTATGAAAAATCAAAAATTAATAAAAATTTCTACTTTATTAATATACGTGGTCCGCCCAATAAATAGTGAGACTCATAGAATGGTGTAAAGGAAAAGTCTGTAATTATGTATATTAATACAAATATACACTCTTTGACAAAATTATTTGCCCATTGTATATTAGAATGAATATTACTTTATATTTTGTCATCATTATG
>JBBMKC010157782.1:0-15591 GCA_037834085.1 Bipalium vagum
TATTTAATTATTTAAATTATTATTCAATTATTAGTAATTTCATCTTAATCGGTCAGGATTGTTTACAAACGAATACAAAATACACATATATATTAGATTTAACACATACACATACGAAATTAGTTTTTCATGCACAATGATCAGAAAAGTTTTAGTTAAAAAATCAAAATGAAAGTTATAAATCGATATTGGCTGATCCACTTGGCTTCGGGTCGATATTGGCTGATCCTGATGATTTTGGTTTTGCCACAGTATTTGGACGCAGTCTAAATTATATAATTTATAATTTCTATAATTTTTCTAAAATTATAAAAAATAATAAAAATAATTACTTAAAATAAAAAAATGATATTAAATTTAAATTAAATAGTCTCAATAAAAATATTTATAGAATATTTAAATTACTAAAAATATAAAAAATAAAAAATTTAGTATAAATATAAAACATTTATACAAACGAAGGACGACAACAATAAAGAGGAGAATTTAGTCAGAAATATAATTAGAAAAGTCAGAATAATCTGGTATCAAATTTCCAGCATTGTCAAAAGAGATCATATTGGTATCAAATAAAAAATTAATTTGAATACGGAACTATCAGATCTGACAGATCGCCTAGAGTTACCAGAAGATCCAATATATAAAGTAGCAACAATGCAACCAACAAAAAGGAAAACCAAAAATAAAAAGTTAGTAAATCAATAATTAAATTAAATAACCAGTCGAGATAGACGGATAGATCCCCGAATACTTTCGAAGCATCAAATAAATTTTTCTTTTTTGTTCCTCCAATATTTATTTTCTTTGCCTTTTCAACGTCAAGTAGGGCGGAGAAGCGCTTTTTACTTTTGAGGGCTATTGAGGCTAGATTTAGCGAAGAGCATAAACATTATTCTGATCACTCTCCGGGATTTATTAGCAAACTATTATTTGTTCAACAAAGTATTTAAAGTTTTTAATCGATATTTAAATAAAGTTTTTAAATTTATATAAAAGATTGTTTTATTGTGTCTTAGTGATTAAATTTTTATTAGTTGAAAGTCACATTTACGTTTTGATTCATATTATTTCGCACGCAAATTACAGTTACCCAGTCGATTTTCAAGAAATAACATATACAATCGCAACCTTTCATATATACCGAGCGTGACACTCTCTAAATCCCTCTGATCAAATTTGAAATAAACGAGCCGCCATAAGTTTTGGAGAAATCTCGAGAATCCAAGTTAATTAAAACTTAATAAATCCAAACCTCCAAGAACTTAACAGACGGATTGATCCTGGAAAAGGGTAGATTGTCCCTTATTTAGTTTCTTTTGGTATTGTTGAAATTCCTTTGATATATGTTCCATCGTTACTGATCTTCCTGGGGAAATGGTTTCGACTGCTATTATAAACATATACCTAAAGTCGTATTCAATCAATATTCACCATGACATAAACTAATGCTATTCAGATCGTCTGCCAATCGGTTCAACTAATGAGTGAGCTTCTATGTCTGCTCTGCTTAGAATTTAGAACATTTTATATTCGTGCACGAACGTAAATTTTTTTGTTCTCTGTGACTTTGAATTGGAAAATATGAACTGATCAACGAGGTTTATGTGAGTAGATTGATATGGTTGTCCGTGAGTACAGTAGATTGCATTTTGCTTCAAGGAGAGCATTGCTCTGTATACTTGTGAGCTTCTAGTACCAATGTTCTTTGTTTTAAAGTTACTCAACCCATGAATTTACCTTGCTCAAAAATCTCAAAGTAATGATATTTTTTTGGATGCCTCATAATGTAAATTTGAGTCTTATTTAACTAAACTGAAGTGATGATTGAAATCACTATTTTTGTTTGATTTAATCACAACAATTACTGATCATATAATGAGTGATTTAAAAAATCAATCAATCAGGTTTATTCAATTGATAACTGCTTAATTGAGAAAGTTTACCCGAAAAGGGTATAATTGTGAATAGCAGATAAGCTGTCAGTGAGAAAGTTTTAACATTGATTAATGGATAGTCCATAATAAACGCGGTGACAAAGTAGTGAGAGCAGAAATGCAGTGGTTTACTGAAATTGTCAAAAGTAAACAAATATTCAATTCCAATTAAAATCTCGACTATTTCGTTTCTTCCTAATTTCTGAGATCGGGAAGTTGTGAATCTCTGAAATCATTGAGACGTTTTACCATTTGACATTTAATTCCTTTTGTTTGTTTTCATTGATGGTTTATTGATTTTCATTTTATTATAAATCAATTATATATCGACTTTATTTTTCTATAAATATTCGTTTAAAAAAATATATATGATGAAGGAAAATGGCTTTTTATACTTTTTATAACTGATATTTTGGCGTTATGATAACGTTGTTCACAATATTCTATCAAAATTTTCCATTTATTATTTACTCTTCCTGTTAACTGTGTTTTTCTACTCTCTTATTTTGGATTTCACAAATAATCCATAAATTCGAGAATCGTCAAAAAGGTGATTATCGCGACACATACCAGACAAACTTTAAAAGTATATTTTGCTTAAATACCCCACCAGAGGGCTATCTCTGAGCAACTGTAAAGACTCAGCTAATAGTCCGGGAAGCCATGGGAGCTAACCTGTAAGATCGTTAAATTTCTATTTTTTATTATCCTAATTATTTTGTGTGAGTATTTAAGCTGATTTCTAATTTTTAAATATTTTTATATTGTGCATAATTTTAATTTTTAATTTTGTAAATTTAATTTTAATATTTATTTTAAAATAATTTTTATTTTTATTTTTAATGGCACAATATATTAATTTATTAAGAGTGGAAAAATTTTTTAAGTATTGTTGTTTTAAAAAGCCTTTTCAAAAATATATTATTCAAAATGACTGCCTTTGTTGATATCGCAGCTAACATGGCGACCACACCAGAGAATTCTTAGCCGAATCACTCATGCCTGACTTATTTCGAAGATATAAGTGAGAGAAACAGAGGAAAGGAATATAGAAGAAATAATGGATTTCAGAGAAATATGAACTAGATATCAGAAGAAACGGTGGAGGCATTTTCAACATTAGAAGACAGAGAAAGACTGTATGGAAATGGAGAAAGACAAGCACTCGTATTACGAACACCTAAAACGGTAGCTAACCCTAACTTTAAAATTTCTGCAGAAAGCACGAAAAACGAAAATGAATATCAAAGGAAACCTAATGATGATTTGTGAAATAGGAGCATTTAGAGGAGACAGCAGTAGGAATAGAAACATGGAGATGAAGCAAAATGAGACTAATGAGCAAATCGTAAAGAAATTGTTTAATTGTCAGAAGGCAGGGCATTTAACAAACCAATATCGAGCAAGGGACTCAGAATTTGGTCCAGGTCCGGGTAGGGATCAGTGGATGAATACAGATATGTTTTGTAGAAACTGTAATGAAACAGGTGATTTCGCAAAAGAATAAAATAAAATTTTTTAGGTATTGCAGCAAAAGAAGAGATTTGGTAGAAACTTATTGGGCAAAGAATTCAACTTAAAAGCTATGTAAACATCGATGGAAAAGTACAATGCTTTAAATGTAAGCAGTATGGAAATGTGGCGAAATTTTGTCTTAATGAAAAGAGGTCACCAAAAAAGGTTTAAAGATTGGCATTCGGTAATGCAAAAAATAAACATGGTAAGAGATATGGAAGACTATGAGAAAATAGAAAAATTGAGGTCAGAAAACGGAGAGTTATGGCGGCAGTTGTCCAGCGTAATTGGTCACGAAACAATATCAATGATCCAATCACAGGAAAATGAAATTAAGATATTAATTAGAAACGATTCACTGGAAGAAAAAATATATGTTAAGTGGAACGTAATAATGGGATTAGTGGTATTGGATCAAGAAGAATATAATAAACTTCCAGAGGTATTAGAACGGGAATTCGCAAGGAGCCCAAGAAAAAATGATAGAATTATAGATTTGTTAAGTTAGGTAGCGGAGCTAGCAGTAACTCCAATAATGCTTGGAAGAGTAATCAAAGTAATAAAACCATACATAAGAGAGCTTGGTGTTCACCAGGTTGAGCTTAAGATCCGTGATCCGTATTTACGGAAGATATATAAGATTAAGAGGAATCGGTCAGTGACCAATAAAAATCAAATTAAAACTCAAATGGAAGAAATGTCAAAACCGGAAAAACTAAGACCACCGCAAGCAAGACCCAGAAGTAATCCAGTTGGAAGACCAAGGAAGGATTCAAATACAAAGTCCTCAGGAATTAACAGAGAAACTAAAGAATTTTACGAAGAGAATTTTTACGGAAAATTAGCCGATCGTTACAGGAAACAGCCTGAGGAAAAAGCTTATGATGAGAGAGAGTGTCCTGGGTGGTTACATATTTGGATTATGTTGCTATTTTACCTAGACGTGGTAACGCGTGGTCGTGTGCTCGTGACTCCTCACTTTTCTAAATCGTTGTGTTCGTAACTTCTTTCAGTATTTTCGAATTTAAAACACCCACCACTATACTGTATCCGCACCCGTAAGAACTAATTCAAAATAAAACTTTATTTGCTCTAACACAACAATTACAATTTCTAATTCAAGTCAAATTCAAACCAAAACTTTATCAAGAGTAAAATAAAATCAAATTCAATGATTACGTTAATGCTAAAATCGAATCAATAATTGATAATAATAATTTAATAACAAAATCGAGAATGAAACAAAAATTAATAAATCGGTCTCACCAAGAGTGACAAGGGGTTCCCGGGTCACCCTCTAGGCCCTTCTCAGGTCGCTTAGAGGTTCCCAAGCCCGCTGGGTCTCCTTGTAGAAATCCGGCTGCATCATTAAAAAAAAAATCTGTCTACATAGGAAATTACCAAGATCGTCCTCGGCCGGTACCCCGGTCTCGTCTTCTTCGGAAGTAATCTGGTTAGCGCTGTGGTTTAAAATCTTCTTCGAGTAGTCTTCGTCGCAAATAACCATTTTCTCTTGTTTTGTTAAATTATGGAGGCTCTGCCACTAACGGGAATAGCCGTCTCCTTTTATAGTCGTAGAGCTTGGTCTACGATCACCAATCTCTACGCTTTGAGACGGCTATTTTCTCTAATAGCAACTCACTTCCTGTCAGGAAATCCATTAGCCTGATCTCATGAAAAATCCCCTCGGCGGAATTTTGCCATTGAGAAAAATTTTACTAAAAATTTTTTTAAAATCTTATTATTATTATTATTAATTAAAAATTATTATTATTATTATTCAAAGATTATTATTATTATTATTCTTCAAAAATTATTATTATTATTATTCAAAAATTATTATTATTATTATTATTATTATTATTATTTAAAAATTCCTATGATTATTATTATTATTGTTATCATGTTTCAAAACCCAACATTTATATGGTACAACTACGAGAGTTTGAGGGAGTATTCAACGTAATCACAGGGAAAATGTTATCACATTCCTTTTCTAACTTCAAGGATAACAGAAAAAGAAGAAAAGGAGAAAACGCCTATTGTCTTATGATCACAGATAAAAATGAAGGGATAAGATTTGTTAGAAGAAAAAGAATCCTAAAATATAATACAGAAGTTTACTCCTCAAACCATAAGGTGATATTTATCACCTATCATGAAACAGTCGGAGAAAAAAGGGTGAGTAAAACGGATGTGTAACTAGCGGATTATACAAATACAAAATATAATTTTGTATATCACATGTTACAACAGGCCATGAGGGAAATGTATCATGAGGTTGTAGGGAATGACTGAGGTCTAAATCGGGAGTTGTTATGAACTCGATTTGCTACCCAGCTCGGTGTTTTTACCAGAATGATGGGAGAGGTGATCTACAGCTACAAGTGTGCAATAGTAAACGTGCAACTGAGGAGAACGGATGAATGCACCAATGACCTATGAGTGATATGGGAAAATGAAGAAGATTGTGTATTATGAGTCACACAAATCTAGTTAGAAAAAGAAGCAAAACCAAAAAATATTGGAATGTTGAGCAGCAATGTCATCCATATACAAAATAACTCATGATATATGGATCACCCTTTTCGATCGTAAAGAAACAAGCAAGGTGGAGTATTTAGAATTTTTGAAAATCGAGAGTGGACTAAATTTTGAGATTTTGGTTTCAGGGGGAATATATACAACTCAGGATATTGAGAAAGCTAGAAGGAATATGATGTTCCCAGAAAGAATGTAAAGAAAAAAAAAGAATGAAAAAACAAAAAGATGTTCTTTAGCTAGAAACTATACGACAAGCATCAAAATAAACTGCTGCACCTTTTCGAATCAGGGACACATTAGCAGCCGTTAGCGATGATTCCCAAAGGGGCATTCGGTGCAAAGAAGAAGAGTGGAAATTCATGAAGAAAGACTTTACTGATGTGAGGATTCTGATGAGGTGGGATTATTAAAAAATGCAATTCACCTTGGAACACACCGTTGATTTGCGTATGGAAGAAGAAGAAGAAAGATATCGGAATAAGTCTATATTTTTGGTAGTTAAATGCAGTCACGGAATGTAGATGAGATGTTGGATGCTTTAAGTAGGCAAAGTATTTCAGTTCCATTGATTCAGGTAATGCCTAATATCAAGTGGAATTAGAGGAGTCATCAAAGATAAAGAAGGGTATTTCTACCAAGGAAGTACAGTACTGTTTTAAAAGGATGCTCTTTGGAATAGCGGCAGCCAGGGAACCTTTCTGGAGATAATGTCGACAGTCATCGGTTGTATAAAAGGAGCAATGGTCCAATACGTTATTGACAATGAATAATTAGATATAATGAAAGAGTCAGTAAAATTATGAGCTATGCATTACCAAGTACCCATGGTAGTATCGATAGTTGTTCTCTGAGTTTTTATTAAATATGTTACGAACTTAAGAGGCTGATCCCATAGTAACGTCTTTGTAGGCTAGTTATGCTAAGGTTTGTACATACAATTATTTTATTTACATTTTCTCAGAGGGCGATGGTAGGATAAAAATACTTGTAAAGAGGTCTGTTAGAGTTAGAATAACAAGAGAAGAGCAAAAATCTTAAAATAAATAATATTTAAAAATTAAAAAAAAAGAGTCAGTAAAACAAAAATTAAAGCCACATCGGAAGTACATGTCAACCGATACAATATATGCAAAAGAAATTATAAGAGAAAAAAGATGTTAAATGTTTCTCAATGAGATCATAAGAAATAATGAGTTGTTCGAGAAGATCCACAACAGGATAAGAGAACTACATATACAACACCAATTGACCGTAGAGGGCGCAACAGATTTTACTAATTTCATAAAATTATGCATGTCATTATTTTCAAATGTATTCATATTTTTAATAAAACTTAGCTTAATTCATTGATAGTAATTGTATTTAATTTAATGCGTTGTTTAAATAATATTTAAACATTTAGCGGAAATTTAAAATGACTCTAAATGTCAAAATATAAAAAGTTAGCTATTTATGTTTATTCAGTCATCCTATTTTTTTACTTGGTGCTCGCAATTTGTGTCCTGAATACTTTTGTCAATTTTGCTAGAAATACTTGTCAACCTGTAAAGCGTTTTGAACCATTTTATTACTGGGTAAGGATTTTTTAGTTATTCAGATAATTCTTTTGAGTAACAAAGCATAACTACATATCTTTTACTGACTCTTTTACCTTTTAATTAATACATCTTTTCAGACGCTGAGGACAAATTTTTCTCACGTTCCTGATTTTAAAAACTATCGATTGTTCTATTACAACTGGTAATTGCTTTTTAAACTTTTACCATTATTTTACCATATTATTATTTATATCAATTATCATCATTATTTTTATAATTAATATTATTTTTTTAATTTAAAAAACAGTAAAATTAATAAAAAGTTTTTAAAATATTAATTATATTACATTTTAATTTTTATTAAATCAATATTTAGTTAATTATGTTCACTTGATTTAAATCAATAAATTTTAAAATAAATAAGAAATTAAAAATGCAGGTTGGATTTGTGATTTTTGTTGAAATTTTCGATTTTTGATAGAAAAAATGGGAAATAAATAAAAGCAAACTTTGAACTCCAAATTGATTTTTTATAATTTTAAAACATTTTTTAACTTTGAGTTTAAAATGAAAAAATTATTGACATTTTAAATATTTATTGAATGATTCTGAAAGATTTTTTATTATTAAAATTTTTTTCCATTTTTATACTTTGCACTAATTAACTGTCGATAGAGAAATAATAACAATTACAGATTATAATTTTCTTTACTTTTTTCCTCAATTATTGGATGTGTATTTAATATTCAATTTTATCATTTAAATAAAAGCGTTCACTGACAGTAGTGAAACAAATCATAACGCGCTATTTTCAATCAGCATTGACCTAAGAAAGATTAGTCTCAATCGATTTTTTATTAAATTTCTATCGATTATTTTTCAAACGTTTCTGTTTTTCCACATTTTTATGTAATCTATGAATGAAAATCACTAAATAATTTTTAAAATATATCAAATATTAAAAAACTAATCGATTAATCAAATTAAATCGATATTTAAAATAATAAACTCATTAAAATAAGTCAATTACCCTATTCTTTTTTATTTATCTTTTCGCAACTAAGTTCTTTGAGCTTCGTTGAATATTCATTTTATACTTTTGTTGTATTCATTTTTTAATATTTATTTATTTTCTTATTTTTTTAAAAAAAAACTGTTTGTTAAATTTTTATGATGAATTTTTTGGTCTAAAATTGGCATATTAAAGATCAAGAAAATCATATAATAATTAACCAATTAGAAAAACATATCTTTTAAATAATTAAAATATGTGTATATTCTTTCATATGCATTTTCAGATAACTATACGCGGTCTTCCAAAAAGTTTCTGGGTAGAAATGTTTAAAATATTCAAAAAACATTATCTACAAAATACATTTTAATTACACTAAAATTTATTCAATAAAGTAAAATCTATCATTCTCAAAACACTTTGGAAGCAAAAAACTGATTAGAAGCTTCTTCAACTTCAAAAAGATAACTTTTGTGCCTAATAATCGCAATCCTACCAAGGTTCACAATGTCATCCAATCGAATGTTTCTTTGGCATCCTAAAATCTCTTGTATACAAAAAAACTGACCACTTAATAAAAAGAATACGACTTTGCTTGAAAAAATAGACACTAAGTACGTACAAGTAGCTTGCACAGGTATAAGGACAAATTTGAGACATATAGCCGAAACTGGTCTAAACTCTGTTGTACATTAATGGAAATACATTGTTATTATGGCAAATATAATTTTATTTAAAAAATTACTGTTTGTTACTTCGATAAAAATTAAATTGGTCCTTCTTTGTCGACTCCTACATAACCAGATAAATTAAAAATGAAATGTACCTTTGATTTAATTGACACTAATCATTATCATCAACTGCTAACATTGGCAACCTGTTGTTAGTAATGATAACATTTATTCTTCCAAAGGAAATATAAAATATTCTATTTCAAAATAATTATTTTCTATAATTCATTGATTTCTTATTGACGTGTGATATACAGTGATGAAAAAAAAAGTATTCGTACGCTTCACTTTTTAAGCTGAAGCGTGTTTTTATTATCTGAATATTTTTGGTTTTCACATAAATCAATAGAGAAGCAACACGAAATCGGTGAGAAACACAAACCTTTTATTTATTTCAAATTTTTAGCTTTTGAAAACAAAAACTTTGTATATTGTCTACTCTTATTAATTATGGACCGTAGTCTTCTAACCATCGATACCACTAACTGTTTTGAAATTTCAAATGTTATTTTCGACTAAGATTTCACCAAACCCTCAATTCGTTATTTTCGGAGGAAAGTTTTTTGCCGAATATTTCTCTCTAAATGCAAACACCACTTTTCTATACGGTTAATATCTGCTGATTGTATCGGAGTAAGGATTATTTTTCTTGACTTATATAGAAAAGATTCTTTGATCATTTTAGCACTATACTTATATCCTGCTAGAATAAGTAAGTCTTTTCAATGTCTAATTATTATTTTTATTTGTAAAACAAATGTGATGTACACAAATGTCATAAATTGTATGAAACATGTACAGTGTCATGGCTATAGTCAACCAACGTGGATTTTTTGTCATTTTTATCATCGGCAAACGTATTATATCAATGGAATGGGAGATAAATTCATGGTGACTTTTTTTCCTGATCTCTTCTCATTTGCAATGGATACAATTTGAAAATGATTTTATTCAATATTGAACTGTAGAATGAGATTGTTTCAGTCTTTTCTAATATTGCGAAAGCTAATTTTGTTTTTATAGAACGGCACTATTAACTGTTTGGTTATTCTGAATAACATTTTAAATCTGGTGATTATAATTAAGCAAAATAGATGATTAAAACAAATCCTATTTTGGTCAATTAAATATTTTCTTTATTATTTTAAATCAGAAGGGCGAATTTTTCTATGAATTCAAATCGTATTTTTTTCTATTGACTTACTCAAAAAGTTAACAAATTTTGATAATTAAAACCTGTTTAAGCTTAAAATGTGACGTTTATGAATACTTTTTTCATCAAGTCTGTCCATAAAATTATTTTTATTTTATACTTTTTTGTACTTTCTGTTATTTAAGTAAAATAGTTACACGAGTAATTTTATTTAGGATTTTCAGGGGCACTGGGAAAAGGTAAGATAGATATATAAAAATAGATATGACATGATTATTATTTCACGAGGGAATTTTAGGCGTGCTGGTGTTCCTGTGCTTTTCATCCATGGAAATGCCGGGGACTTCAACCAAGTAGAGCACATGGCGAATGTTGCTCAGAGTATGTGGAAATCTCATTATGGCCATTTATCAAATGAAACTGCTGATGATCGTCAACTGGACTTCTTCGTGATCGATTTCAATCGGGAGCAAAGCGGTCTAAGTGACGAAATCGTCTCGAAACAAACTCGATACGCTCGACATTGCGCGGAATACATTTCAACGCTGTACAGCCAAGAAACTACCATTGTTCTCGTCGGCAATTCCATGGGAGGAATGATTGTGCGGTCGATCTTTGTCCAATCGGAACAGGACTTGGTCCAATTCATGAGAAAATCGATAATTATCATTTTGACAATTGCCAGTCCGCATCTGTTGCCAGTACTGGCTTTGGAAAGGGAACTTTATAGAAGATATCAATCAGTCAATTCATTCTGGACTCGGGAATGGAGGAGCAAGTTGCGCAACATTTCGTTGATATCACTGATGGGCGACGACGGGGACCTGTTGGTGTGGGATGGGTTTGGTGATGTGATGTTTCTGGAACCTGAAAGAGAACTTGAGGGAAAAAAGAGAAAGGAGGGAAGACAGTCTCGACTTCTTTGGTTGACAACATCGTCTTTTGTCGTTCATCGATTGTTCTCGGCAAATCACGCCGACGTCATGCAATGCAAAGATTTGGTCGTTTTTATTTGTCGGGCCTTGCTTGGGGTCATCAACGATCGCAGAATCACGTCTTCGGAAATGGTCGTTGGAAAAATGAAGTATGTTTTCTTCCATAAACAATCAATACCGTGGACGAAGACGGCGAAATTGTGTGGTAAAAGAAAAAAATCGACGAGTCTCACCAACGCCACCACCTTTACCATTGGCAACAATAGTAGAATTGTAAAGAGAACGACGACGACGACGAAGTCGACGATTATTGTCAAAGGCAGCTCTGTGAAGGAGATTGTGGAAAACCGTTTTCCAGATCCCGTTGAGCGGAATTACAAAATTGGGCCCGTCGATCTGTCCGGTGAAAGTCAGATGTTCTTCATTTCCCTCCGAGGTGGTCGCCCTTGTCGATTGGATTTGTTTGTCAGTCCGGAAAATGGGTAGGTTTCCTTCGGTGAACACTGGAGTTGATCTTGAACCTTTATTTATTAATGGATAAAAATATTTTTTGATTTTATTGAATTATAAACGTTTTTATGGTTCTATTAATCAATAAAATAAACTTAATTTGTGGGGTTTAAATCAACAATAAATTTTAAAAAAATGAAGAAATAAATAAATAAATAATAATAATAATAATTTTTAAATAAAAACAACAAAAATCGTTAATGAAAAACATATTTTAAAAATTAAATTTTTTAATGACAACATTATACCCAGGTCAAGCCTTTTCGATATCAGCAACTTGACAAGGACGTTACCTTCTTCGGACGATCGTACCTTTCAATATGTGTCATTATTGAAGAATTATAAATCGAATCGAAAAAAAATCTTTTTCTTCCTTATTAAAATTCTTTTTCCACCTGACCAAAGCGTAACGATCAATTCTGAGATGATCGATTCCAAAACGTTTGGGTATTGTGACAAAAGTTACTTTTCTCTTTTGATTTTTCAATCATGGACTCAGACGATTGATGAAATGGTCAATTATCACAGGGTGTATCTTCCTCCTTTGACAGAAGTCACCAAACCGTTACGAATTGATATATACCGTTGGAATTGTGCATATTCAAAAAGAACACGATCCACTGGTTCAGGAGAAGGAACCGGAGAAAGAAGTGAAAATTGAATTTGAAAAAGAAACCCGTTTACTTTGTTTTTTTCCAGATCGCGATGATATTTTGATATTGGTGCCACCTCTGAAAGGTCATTCGAAACAATTTGTGTTCAGGTGGGTTTTGGCATTTATTTGATGAAAATACGGATGGAGAAACAGAGATTGGATCGATTTTGTTCTTGTGGGAAAAATTTTTTGAAGCTTGTTTCTCCTTTCTGTGTGGTTTTAATAACAATTTAAAAGATTAATAATAATAATAATAAATATAAAAATTTAAATATACAGGGTGACCAGAAAAAAAGTGATAAATAATTTTATTTTTTTCTAGGCTAAATTTGAATTATGCTCATTTAATTGATGATGAATCTGTAAATAATTTTCAGATTATAATTATTATTAGTTATCAATGAGTACACAGCAAGAAAAGATTTTTGTCTTACATGAAAAAGGATTTTGCAATTGTGATTTTGCAAAAAGCGTTAGAAGATCCATTAATAAACGCTATGAAGATCTTGGAAATTTTGAAAGACGTCTATGAAGAGGTAGAAAGAGAACAGTTGATATCAGTCAAAATCGAAAAATTATCAAAAAGCATCTTTGTTTTAATTCAAGGACTTCAATGCGGAAGATAGGTGATGAGACATAAATTAAGTGTGAATCTGTCAGACTAATTGCTAAAAATGAGTTTAAATACAAGCCTTACAGGATTCAAAATGTTTAGTTCCTGACCAAAAGAAAAAAATAAGACTTCAAATGTGATTTAAAGTTGAGCTCCGGGCCGCTGGTCAACAATAGGAGGGAATACTCTTCATAAGTGAGAGGCCATTCACCGTTGAACAGATAGTCATCAGAACCATAGAATTTGATCTCCAGAAGCTCCCTACAATTCTGCTATATTTGAACACTGTCAAAATTCGCTGTCTTTTTGTCAAATGAAGATCTGTCGTAGACCATGTCCGTTATTAATTTCCAGATGTCTTCTACAATGTTTAAATCTGAAAACTTGGCTGGCCATTTTAAGACATTCACGTGGTTCGCTGTCATGAAATCCATTACAATTTTGGCTTTATGGACTCTGCAATTATCTTCCTGGAAGTAATACGTGCCTCTATAATTTGACCTCATACATGGCACAAGTTTATCTTGAAGCATGGCAATGTAGTACACTGCTTTGAACTTGTTTCTAATTATTCTATAAGCTAGCAGACCATTTGGGAATGTCATTAGCCATACCACAATACCTCCGCCTTTGAATGAAAGTTTTTAAGTAAAATGAAGATAAAATAAATAATTAATTTTTTTATTAAAATTATATTAATTGGTTAAATATAAATAAAATGAAAGCACTTTTCAACAAATTTTGTGAAATAAGTTACATTCAATTTTGACTGATGAGTTCGAATAATAGCAATAACGTGACAGTGACTAACAACCGCAATAAAATTGTACAATGCCTTTTATTCAAAACCGAAAGACTTCCTAAATTACCTTAAGTGTTTTCTATTCTTTGTTTCCGATAATATTGTAAGCCAGGTTAATCTTATCAAATGAAGACAGTCTGAAGAAGATAAAACAAAGTAATGTAATAAATAATGATACAATTAAAAGTTTACTTATGACTAAAATTTCGAAAATGGTTTACGGTTTCGAATATTTCTTCTTTTAGCTGGTTTCACTAACTAAGAGAGGCTTTTTTTATTCTTAAAAGATAAATTTCAATTTGATCTTGATAGCACTTGTTTTTGGTTTTCTCTTTTAACTCGAACGTATAATTAATTTGTCCTTGTGGAGATTTTTGTCTTTTCGAAAGATTGTCACAAATCTGTTTATTTTGTCTTCTTTTCGGTTGTCCTCGATGCTTTTTCCCTGGATTATATGTGTCTTACTTAAGAACCCTGATTTTTGAAAGAAAAATTATTTACTGACTTTAGGCTTTTATTTTTGAATTACTTTCCAGCAATTAATTTTGAGCAATCTTTCCTTAATTGGAGAAAGACATGATATTTATCTGGAAAAAATGATCAATGAACTTCAAAGACCAGAACTCATTGTACGGCAAAATATGCAATATCAAGAGGTCCAAGACTCAAAAGAGAGATTAGATCTGATCATTACAAATGTAGAGAAGATTATTTACTTGATTGACTCTTTGAAACATTGATATTATTGATAATAAAAAGTATCATAAAGTATTCCGACATGATTTTAATATCCAATTGAAGACGATTATTATTGGATCTCTTGGCAAGATACATCCGGATGCAATAGACATTCTAATCAATATTGGAATCCCCATTAGGAAATTAAGTGCACTCTTAAAGTCATGTGCAATATCAAATATTGAGCAATCGGTGAAGATCTGGAATTTCCATGCTACTGGATATTTGAAAATTTACCGATAAATTACATAATAATTCGTGATTTATAACAAAGTATATTTTCCTAATCGATAGTGTGATTATAAGGTGTTGGAGCATAATTAGTTACTAATTTGACAATAATATTTTAAAGTAAATTACATTTTGTTAAGTGTTATATATTATTTTAAAGCACAATTTTCATATAACGTAATATTATTTTTAAAATTTAAGTTTATCTTGCTTGAAATGAATGAAGATAAAATAGCAATTCGTTCACTATTGCGTTATTATTGGAAATAAGGAGCAAGTTCAAAAGTTGCATCAGTAAAATTTGTGAAGTTGGAGGTGGTATAAGTATAGTCCATCAAAATACCGTCGCCATCTGGCTTAAGCACTTCAACGAAGATGATACCGATAAATTAAAAAAAAAGATAATTGTCACCATGACATTAGGTGTGTATAAGTTAATAAAGACACCACAATTGAAATATGCGTGGTAATAAATTAATTATATATGTTTGTTATTTGAAACTGTCAATAAATATCAATATTAATTTCAATATAGTACATGGTTAGGCTGATAAGTCCTCAGAATGAAGCCGAAAAAATATTTATATTTCAATAAAATTTGGTATGATTAATTCTCACTATTTATAGGTCTAGAAAACTCATTTTGTTTTAATATAATAATATTTAATTTTTTTGAAAAT
>JBBMKC010157891.1:0-15589 GCA_037834085.1 Bipalium vagum
ATTATTATTATTATTATTATTATTATTATTATTATTATTATTATTATTATTATTATTATTATTACTATTATTCGAGGTACCGTTATAATTATTGATTGAACGTTTTTACTCATCCCAACATTCCTTTGTAATTATAATTAGGATAACGGTGTCATTATGAGGTATTTTAATTATTTATTTTATTTTTATTACCTAGGGTTGTTAAGGATCATATTGTACATTTTTGTCCTGCCTGATGTGTTTATGTTGATATGGAAAATACTCAATGATCATACAAAATGCCTTGTAATTTAAAATAAATCCTTACAATTGACTTCAGCTGGCTTTTATTTACCGTTTCGAGACGACCTATTGATTTTTTATTATTAATAATATTATTATTATGAACAAGATCATTATATTTTAATGACTCAACTGAACTATTACGACTTCCCCAACAATGAGATCGGGTCAGGAATGTGTTGAGCGCGGACGTCTGTTCAATCAATGAACCTGTTATCCTTCCGCAACAAGTGGTTTGGAAATATAATGTTGTTGTCAAAATTTGAGCATTTTCCCTCATAAAACGATTACTGTTTAAATATTAAAAGATCCTGACTACTCTCAGGCCGAGTGGACTCCGTCTAAGGACTGGGTCGCATAAATATTTAATGATCCTCTCTCTCAGTATATTGGTTTCTTGTTATCCATGAATAGAATTATTATCATTATTATTCTTATTATAAGAAATAATAAGACTTTTACCGTTGCTGGTATTTGTTGTCGTTGGTATTTTATTTTATTTTATTTATTTATTTTTCTTTATGACATCCCAATTCTCGGCTCGTTGAGGAAAACCAGAATTCATTTACATTTCATTATTTATTTATTTTTTTCCAACTCGCCTCTTCGTTTCGTCTGTTGGTTTAAACAATCAAAAATTCCACGGAATATATCGAAATTTGCTCTGAAATGTTTCCTTAAGGAATAAATAAATAAATAAATGAATGAAATTATTTTTATTTCCCTAAGAAACGGGTAACAAATGTCATTAAATCAAATAAATAAACAAAACAAAGTGGAGACATATTTTCAAAAAAAAATCAATTTTCACTTTTGTTTTAATTCGACTGAAATATAAATAAAATATTTTTTACTTTCCAAAGTGAAACGATAACACGTTCACATTAGAACACGTTTCGAAGATCAAAGATGAATAATTAAGCTTGAAAAGAAGAGATGGGAAACAAATCACCAAAGTTAAAATGCTTTTAAATTAAAAGGGGATGAATTAAGTCACCTTGGAGAAAATACGGTCAACCATTTTGATATTATAAAAAATATAATAATAATAATAATAATAATAATAATAATAATAATAATAATAATAAGAATAAGAACAATAATAATAATAATAATAATAATAATAATAATAATAATAACAATAATAATAATAGAAAAACAATAATAGTAATAATAATATTGATAAAAAAAATAATAAAAAATAGTAACAATAATGGGAATAATGGTAAAAATACTAATAATAAAATAATAGCAATAATGATAATAATAAAAAAATTAAATAATAAATAAATAATAATTATATTTTAATTAAATAATAAATAAATGATAATAAAAAAATAATAATTATAAAATTAAAATTATAATAATAATAAAATAATATTAATAAAATACAATAATAAATAAAAATAATGGTAAAAATAAAAATATAAAAATACTGCTAGTACTAATATTATTATTGCAATAATAACAATAAATAAAAATAATAAAAAGAGAATATAATCATATAAAAGTGAAAAAACTATTAAAAATGAAATATCCTTTGAAAAAGACTGAATCGTTTCTGTGAACATTAAAAAATCAATAAATCTTACATATAAAATTGTTTTTTGAAAAATAAATGTTCTGAAAATTCTGATATCTCCAGAAGTCGATAAATAATTCCCATCCCTGTGGTTCGTTCACAACGAACTTGAGCATTTATCTGACATGTTTGTCGAACCCTGTGACGTCTCACTGCAAAACCTACTTACGAATCCGTCCACTTCAATGGCAGACCTTAAGATTAGGAAGCTTTGGCATCCACGAATTGCAATATCACTGTCGAATACCAACAAATTTTTTTTGTACGTATAAAAAATAATATTTTTTGAGTTTTCTTATGTTCAAAATTTATGTTGTCAAAAATCAATTATACCAACATAGCAAACAACAATTTTTTAAAAATGTGTTACTTTTTCCTAAAATCACATTTAATTAAAATATTTTATTTGAATTATTCATCCAATGTTTTCTGGGGTTTCTTTCTGTCCAATAATCAATTCTCTAATAAATTGTTCATATTCATGTTTCTGAAAGCTTTTCGCTCGATGTTGAACACCACGGCAAAGAATTTCTAAGTCTTCTTACATTTGAGAATAGGTTGGTGGAGCTTCTAAAATTTCTGTCTTTTCAACTTTCTTTTCATTGTTTATTGTTATATTGGAATCTGTAACTTATTGATAAATGTCCAATGTTATTGTTGCTTTGCTGTAAATATGTTTGGGTGCATACTCAGCAAAAATTTTGGCCATTCTCTCTTTATCCAATCATCGGCCAAACGAAAGTCAGCACTTTATGATCAGCTGAGCTGCACTACGTTGACTAATTTTAGGTAATTTCTCACAGGACTCTAAAATTCGTTGCTGTTCATTTACTGACAAATCTACACGCTTCATAATTATTTTTCAATCCACAAACTTTAAATTGTTTCATAATCCAGCTTACCATTTGTAATATTTAAACAAATGTAATTGATTTGTAAAATTCTTTATTCGATAATAAAATTTAATTTTTAATAAATTGATAAATTAAGCCGCATAACGGTTCGTTTTTCATTAATTTATTAGGGCGTGATAATTTTGATAAAATTAACCATGAGCGGACTCTGCTGAATATTAATGTTTATATGAATAAGAATTCTTTGGCTCAAAACGATGGAAACTCATGCATACCTCTAATATTATAAACATTCTTTTTACGGTTACAGTAAACTACTTGGAACCAGTTCAAGCGAACATGGTTGTTGGTTCAACCCACAGACTTTATTTCGAGCCAAAATTGACGACGAAAGGGAGGTGGCTGCATACATTGTCGTGCTGCATATCTGAATTGCGAGTAATGCGCCAAATATGATGAATTCCTAAGATGAGATACTTTACCATGTGAAGATTTGATTGGTATTTGTTTAACAGGATGGGCAGAAATCTTTTCTTAGTTTCAGTATTGTTTTGGTTCTTTGTTGCACTTTTATGGTTAAGAATTTTTCTCGAATCTAACAGCAAATTCTCGCTCCATGATACTAATGTCGGCAGTAACAAAATTATATGAACTCATAAGTAAATTCAAGGAAAGAAAGTTCAACTCATTTTTTTCATAATTAGAATGAATTTTTGTGAGAGACAATTGGAATCCCCTGAGGTTTCCGCACCCTTCGAAAGGAGAAAAGAAAAACTTCGCTTCCGAGCAATTAAGGGATCTGAAGGTGTTCCAAATGAACTAAAAGTATAGACATGGGTGGATAGGTAGGCAACAAAAATATGGTCAATGTCATTTACTGATTGACCATTTTATATGAATTAATAATAATAAAATGTCTTATCATTCTTTATAAAAGTCTTATGATGTGTTATTTCTTTTATCATTTTTCGGAATATATAGCATATAAGGACATCATTTTTTAACCTAAGAGCTGTGGGAGTTTCCAGATCTCATCTTGATACAACTGGATTCTCCTGGAAATTTCCATACAATTTACTCCCGTTAAGATTCTGGCAGATGCAGACTGAGAGGAGTTTCATCTTGTGTGATGATATTATGCAGGAATTCCTCACCATGTCGTTGGAAAAGAAGGTTTGACTGAGAGCATTCTAGGAGCTTCTCACACATCTCTGATGAAAGAAAGTTGGGAACAAATTTGGACGCACAATTCATGCAAAATTGATTGTATGGTTCCTTTACTCACACTAACAGAATAAACCAGTACCCCCGTTGTGATTCGATGATCTTCTCGCAGTAAAAATTCACATTTTGTCCGAAATTTCACATTGGCGTCCAGTCCTTTGGTCATCAAAAACTGACTGTCTCCCCTGTTTAAACAGTGAAATCCTTTTGTACATTGTTCTGTGTGAAGAAGAGTCCTCGCCATATGTCTCCAACAATTGGTAAAAAATGTGGTCATTGGGAAAATGACGTAATACCATAAACTTTATAACGCTGTAATACTCCACTACATCAATCATAACTTGCATTAAATTACGAAATCCAACGAGTGTCAATATAAAGTCTAATGATAATTTAAAATAAACTACAAAAATTAAACCTATAACAATATAGTTAAATAATCATTCCGTAGCAAGACAAAATTATACCTCCTTCCCACAAATTGCACGGACTTATTGGACACACCACGTACCTTAATACAAAATGCATTCCTTTCACATTCTGTTCAGCTTTGAAAGAGGTCAAAAGATATTTCAAACTAATACAGGTAATCTTCATTAGAAATTCGTCACAAGACCTCTATTACGGTTATTTAGATGTCCCTAATAACTTGGTTGCTTCATATTTGAATAAGTTCATGGGAAAAGCTTCCTATATATAATAACCAGTTAATGGTCTCACTCGTTTTAGTAGTGCAAATCTCCACCACAACTGTGAAATGATTATCTTATGAAGGAAATTATCGAAGTTTTTGCAATAATGGAAAAATAATTCAATCAGAAAATCTGTTTTGATGCCAATGAGAAAAGAGTCAGATAATATTAAGATCAGTTATTAAATTGGGACTTTCAATGGGAAATTTTATAGTAATTATTTTAATTATTTTCCAGATATAATCCTTTTCATACACTTAATTAAATTAAAATTAAAGTAATCTTCCCATCTTTGGATTTTTAGAAGAATCTTAGGAAACTGAAAATGATATTATACATTATTTATTATTTTTATTATTTATTTTTCTTGATACTTTAAACGGACCAAATTGCATTTACATGGTGTTTATAGAGTAAATGTCAGATCTTACAATGCACAATACTTTTTTCTACGGAATTACCGTTAACTTTAATAGTTATGTAAGCGATTATAAAGGTCATTCATAAAATTCTGAAACATTTCTGGTGAAATTCCAGCTGCCTCAAATTGAATTAAATCTTTCAGGTCTTGGATATCTTTTGATTGTTGACATATGCAAAGGTTTAGATCAATTTAATATTACAATACAATTTTGAAAATGCATCGACAGATTGAATTGATTTTATTTTGTATCGACAGATTAAATTGATTACATTTTCATATAATTATTCAAATTTTAAATACAATTTAAGACATTTTGTTATAATTAGTCAATAAATAAACCCAACGAATTCAATATTTTTCGATGAAATAGCTTAATTTACTAAAATGGGAATGTTCATTTAGTTGGTCAATCAAAATTTGATTTTGTAATCACAATTTTGCGTTGAATGCAAACAATTAATGAAATTAACAAAAATGAAGAACTCAACAGATGGATTAGTATGATAATGCACGAAATCATCTCTAAGCATTGGGACAAACTTTTGGTTGACTAATTTCAAAATTGGATTGAAAAATATTATCAATCTATTTATTTGTGATCAACTGGAAGTTTGTATTATCGAATGAAAAGTCAATTATGCATCTCAGTTCCAGTTTTCATAAAGTTGAGATATTTTTTCATCGACAATATTAAATTGCATTATACCAATAACTCTATTCGACTTTGAGGAATGTGAGGAATGAAGTGAAAACTCAATTTTAATGTAAAGTCACATCTTGGGAAAGGTCAAAGAGAACAGATTTGAGCATTATCAATTGCAGATACTTCAACAAATCTTTTTGTATGATTTTGTCAAACCATTAAAGATAAGAAGAGAGAAACTATTTTGCCTATCGGAAAAAAATTCAGAAAAAACCTCATAGATGCTTGCTTTAAACTACGTGCATCATCCTTAACTCATAAATATAATTTCGTGCAATCTGAAACGGAAGTGCATACTCAACACGTAGAAAGTTATGAAAATGTGATAAAACTGCTTATCGAAAATGACAAAAAAGATTCATTTCTCTTTGAACTCGTTTGGCTGGATACCTTCAAAGAAAAATCTTTTGAATAAATATTGGAATTACTAAAATATGAAAATGTATCGCCAGATGAATTGTACCAATTTTGTATCGTCAGATTAAATTGAATACATTTGTATCGTAATATTAAATTGATCCTACATCAGTGAAAATCAGGTTTTGAAGAAAATATGGGTTATTATCGATTTTATTAATTAGGTTAGGAGGGTAACGAAAAATAATATATTAGTGGCTTTTCCCAACAAATAAATCGAATATGAAGCGAACACATCAACTCTTGACATCTATAGAGCAACAAACATGGTTTCAGGGCGTATTTCTGAAGAGTACAGTCCGAGATGGTTTAAAATATTTCATGACCTTATTACAAGCTGCAGGGAATGTGACAGGAACGTATTTTCAATAAATGTACTTAAATATAAGTTCATATTTAATAGTTGTATTTATTACACACCAGTTATCCTTTCCTAAGTACACAGCGCTTAATAACGATTTATTATTCATAATATTAAAACAACACTGTGAAATCAGGAATGAATAATATTTTTTTCACTAATATTTTTCATCATATTTTCATTAATGAAAATTAATAAGTTATCGTATATATTTCCAGACTCGGAATTATAATTTGAGACTAGTAAGTTTCTGAAAATAAACAAAAAATATTACGAATTCAATTTAGTAATAATAATATTATTTTTAAAATAAAATATGTAAATTTTATAAAAATAATAATAATAATAATTATTATTATAAAAAATATTATTATTAATATGATTATTAATATTAAGATTAATATTATGCTATTTATTGCTAATAGTGATGGTAACATTACTGATAATGGTATTAATTAGAATTATTTTCACTTTTTAATTAATACATTTATCAATAAATGCGAATAAAATATCAATTTGTAAATGACGATTTGCTCTTTCGTTTTGCTGTTGATTTTTGAATTTTTGTTAAATTGACATTTTTGTTTTAATGGACAGTAGCAGGAAATGTTTTCATCATCAACCTGATTTTATTTTTCCAACTGGAGAGTGATCGATAATGGACTGTTTTACTACTTTTAATTATTATCCATAATTGCAGGATATGGACTGTAATGAATATTGGGCATGATCAAAAATGAAAGGAATATCATTCAAACAATTTTCCATACCACTGATGGGTGTTCATATCTTTCCAGCTGCTGTCATTTGTCCCTGGGTACATATAATGAGTGGTTTCCAATTCTGAATGCGTTCAAATGCAGTGCTGCTTCACATTGAGTGCCAAGAAAATAATTCTCCAAGTTTTTGCGAAATAAAAATGAATCGTTTAATATATAAAATAATATTTTTATTCTGAATATTAAGGTTGAGTCAAATATTTTTTAATTAAAATAATGATAATATAAAATAATGTAATTCATTTTTATTATATTATTTTAAATTGATAGAAAGAAGTGAAAAGAGGAGTAAGATCAGACCACGGGGATTTTTATTTAAAAAATCAATTAAAATTATTATGCTAAATTATTATTATTATTAAATTATTACGCTAAAGATTTTAATAATATTATAAATAATAAAATAATAATAAATTTAAACAAATTAAACTATTATTTTAAAAAGAAGAAAAATTAATAATAATAAAATCTTATGGACTTTAAACCTATTTATGTTGATATGACAACCGCACCATTTCTCGTGAGTCAATTATGAAAGTCATTACAGAAAGTAATGTCACTGTTAAAGTTAAAACAAATAAATTAGAAAAGATACATGTAGGTAGATAATCTTTTATAATTTGCTTAATTATACAATTTCATCTACTATTGAACCGTGTTGATATGGAAATGTCTTCAAAAGTGCTCGGTATTAATATCAATGGAATTTCTCTACTGAGACCTGAATAAAGATAAATTAATCAGAATTAAATTCTGCTGTTCTGTATTCATAACCAAAGGGGGGGGGGGTCGAATAATGAGTTTTCATATTGTATAGTTTGATGGAAGAGGCAAAAATCTAGGAGACTTCAAAATGTCGGAGAGGCAACTTCATGAAAAGTGTTCCCATTATTTTCCCAACAGACATCAAATTGCTTTCCATTTTGGACTTGTGATTGTCACTATTACTTTAGATTTTTCTGTTATTGGCATTTAATTAAACAACAAATAATATTTCATCAAATATTTATAAATAAGAAAAAAAATTAGAGAAGAAACAAAGAAAAGAAGAAATATTGAAAATAAAAAATTATGAGGTCATTAAGTTTGAAATGTCGGATTTGCAAATTCCAAAGTTTGACATTTGATATTTTAAATAATTTAACGCGAAAGTTATTTGTTTTTGTTTTACTGCGTAAATAGGTAATTACTTTTTATAGCGCATATTTAAATATCTGATTATTTTATAAATTTGGATTCTTAGAGCAACTTTTCTAAACAGTGGATATTTCAAAAATTCGTCTCACTTTTGAATACGAGTTCCGTCGTTAAACTAATTCAAGTTAAACTATTCGAAATATGAGTGATGTGTTTGGGTACAAGGTCGACCATGAACGAATGGTGCAGCGAAGGTTTCAGAATTTCCATGCAGGAAATTTGGTTTCAAACTATGCCACGTGATGGACTTGAGACGATGGTGAATCAAGACGATCTGAAAGCTGTAGTGAAGAATAATCCATCTCTCAGTACTCAGACGTTAGTCTTGATATTCAATGTCTCCATCCCCACAATAATTTGAGCAATGGGTACCTCACATATTATGCGAATATCAGAAAAAAATTGTATTCAAGCGTGTCTTTCTTTTTTGTTATGCCTGAAAGGGGAACAATAAATATATATATAGGGGAAAAAATATAAAAATAATTAAAAGATAATAAAAATATTAAAAGTAATAAAAATATTAAAAGTAATAAAAATAATAAAAATATTAAAAGTAATAAAAAAAACAAAAATATTAAAAATAATAAAATAATAAAAATAATAAAAATAATAAAAATAATAAAAATAATAACAATAATAAAAATATTAAAAATAATAAAATAATAAAAATAATAAAAATAATAAAAATAATAAAAATAATAAAAATAATAAAAATATTAAAAATAATAAAATAATAAAAATAATAAAAATAATAAAAATAATAAAAATAATAAAAATAATAAAAATAATAAAAATAACATAAATATAAATAATATAAATAATATAAATAATAGTAACTGAAAAAAATAAATATTCAATTTTCTAAAAATGCTTTGAATTATTTTCCAATAATTCTCTATAAAACAGGAAAATAATAAAAGATTCTAAATAAAAAGAAAACAAATTAAAAAAAAATAAAATTATTCTGAAAAAAATCTCGATTTTCACCGAAATTTTTACCTACCATCGGCGTTGAGAGAAATTATCCAAAATTGATAATAATAAAATTTTGATAATAAAAATTGCAAAATTAAAAATTTAATTACTGAGATCAAGATGGAAATTGATACAGAATGATCGATTAAATATCAAAAAGAGAGTATCAATCGATAATTAACATTTTCCTTCTGAAAATTATATTTTTCTTCGGAAACGAAAACCGTTCTAAATATAATTCCATTAACTCTTCCAACCGTTTCGCATTAGCATAATTAATACCCATTTCTATTAATTATTACTGAAAGTCATTATTTATTTATTTATTTTATTATGTTATCTTGTAATTTAGATTTTAGAACGAATTTTGCCAATTACTCATTATTATTTATAAATAATTCAATGCTTCCATCAGCAAGAACGATTCTGTGGCCGGGGTCACTGCATATCCGAGGCATGGAGCAGAATGTCCTCTGCACCTCTCGTCTGACGGTGGAAATTTTGTCCAACTTGTACAACGATAAATATCTCTCTGGAAATAATAATTATATTATTTTACTTTTATTCTTTCTTTCTGGGGCACTGGTGAATAATTTCTTCTCTTTTCTTTATTGATTATTTTAATTTTTGGAATTATAAAAATTTTATTACGTTTTTTCGATTTAATATACAAGATATTGAATTTTGAAGTTTTTAAAAATATTATTCATTAAAAAATATTTAATTATTATATTGTTATTTTAAAAATTACCAAAAAATATTTAATAATAATAATAATAATAATAATAATAATAATAATCATTATAATTACAATAATCATAATAGTAGTAATAATAATAATAAAAATATTAAATAAAAAAAAATTTAAAAATAATAATAAAAATTTTAAAAAAGTATAGAAATTATAAAAATTATAAAATTATAAAAATTATTAAAAAAATTGAAAAATTATAATTAATTTAAAAATTAATGTATTTAAACAAAGTTGAAAAAAAGTTATGCTTATAACTTTATAATTTTTATTTAAAATTAGTAACAGTTGGAAAGTTTCTTTTAAATATCCTCATGAAAACGATATATTGATTGAATGTCTCAAGAATGAAATATTAATTGTAGGGTTTCATTTTACCATTTTAAAACAAATTATTACAGAGAATTAAAAATTAATATTAAAGTGTAAATATTGATAATTTTTATATTATGTCAGTAAATGTTTATTTAGAATTTGATTTTTTGAGTTTTGACGTAAAACAATAAAAAATAATTTTAATAATAATAAAAAAATTATGAGGTTAGAAATAATAATCAATAAAATAATAATTTGAAAAAAAAACATTTTGGAGTACTTTATTTTAAGAAAGATCTTTAAAATCAAAATTTTTTAAACTCAAATATATTGGGTAGTCTAAATAATTTCCGTCGATTTTGTTAATAGATGGTGAAAATGTTCTTTGTGTAGTTTGATTGAAATTGACTTTGTTTTAATATATCATTTAGACAACCAAATATTAAAAAGTGGAGATCAAAATAACATTTGAACCAAAGAAAAGTAATTATAAAACATATATTGGGTTGACAAACAAGTCCATTCGTTTTTTATGGAAACATAAAACGTGAGAACATTTATCTATAAAATCAATTTTAATCCAACATATATTCTCCACTTTAATTAATGATCTTCTTCCACCATTGTACTTATTTCATTGTACCTCGATCGTAGAACTCCTGGAGTGGTTTTTCAAAGATGAGTCAAAATGTGTTTTTAGTGAATCGTCGTGACTGATGGATTTCCCGAAAAAAGGATATAAAAAGGAATAAGTCTGTGATGAAGCATGAAAGTTTCCAAATGAGAAGCTTTGTCCAATTACTTCCTGTGATTTAAAATGTAGATAGGTACTGAATCAATATAATAATCTACTTCATGTCGTCTTAAGAATAAAGTCCCTGAAAATGGCAGGTGTTAAAATATGAAGGATAAAAGGTCAATAAATGTAATAGAATTCGTCTAAATTTAGTCTACAACATTCTCATTGATCATAAAACCTGGATTTATTCGTACAAGCCTGAAAGTGAACAGTAATCCAAAACTTGGTTATTTAAAGATAAGTCGAAAACAGCCAAAGTCCGATTATTTGTGTCATTGGGATAATGGGAACCACGGTGGCAGTAAATTCTTAAAATCGATAAATGGTAAGGAAAATTGTATTGCAATACAATATCAATAATAAATAAATAAAATTTTTCAAGAACAAAGAAAATGATTAATAAATAATAATCTTTTAAAAATAAAAGTGTTCCTATATTTTAAAACAGTAATAAATTGTTTCGTATCTCTTCAGACACAAAAGAGAAGTTTCATTTAAATCTTAATAACAAAAAACGACCTATTTTATGGGTCAACAAAATAAGGATGATGATTGTGCTCGTTTCGATTTGTTTTAATCGTCTCTCGTATTATTTTACTGTACTCGTTTTTATAATAGAAGTTCACGATCAATACTGCGTTGATCCCGGTTTGACAAATGGAGAGGAAAACATTTGAAAAACGTTATATAAATATTTTCTGTTTTGATTTTGTCAATTTTCTCCGAGAAAAGAAAATGGTAATTAAAAGAGAAATTTAATGTTCAGTTAAAAAATTTTAATCCATAACAATTTTTAATAATATAATTATTTTTCCAGCGAATATTTCTCACGTTTATTTATGATCAAATGAACATGATATGAGATTAAGAGGGATTACGGGGGAATTGATCTCGCAAAACTCAAGTTGAAAGGCAAATATTTCAGATCTCAATCAACATCGACTGACGAATTCTCCAAATATTCCATTTTCATAACAAATAAATAAATAAAAGATACCACCAAATCGTGAACAAAATCGAAGCGGAATGAGCTCACCCGACAGTATTATAGGTAAACGTAACACCAGGTTGTCATTTTTATGTGGGATTGTTTGATAAAATTTTATAAGCAAAAGAATGTTCTTTTTTTCAAATGTTTTTCAAAGTGTTTTTATTCATTAAAATAGTTACCATGAGTATCTACGGAGTTATCTATCGATTATTTGTCGAGTCACATCTTGGTGTGACCGATCCCTTTCGAGGTGGATAGATTTATTGTCTGAAAGTTGTCAAACAGTATTATACAAGTTTATTTCCGCGTTTTTATAAAGTTTTATGTTATTTCGATAAATCAATATTTTTGTTTAATTAACTTTGCTTTATTATTTTCTCCATGTTATCAGATTTCTATACATAAATAATAGTTTTCATATAATTGTATATAATACTTTAATTGTAACATTAAAGATGTCAACTTTTGTGCCGGTAAAACGTCATTTGCGGGAAGCTTTACTTTTCTTTCATCTCAAGAAGAAGACTACTGACGCGCACCAAATGCTCGCAAAAAGCTTAAAGCGATGCTGCTCCATCCATAAGAACCTGCTAAGAATGTTTTCAGCATTTCAAGTAAATAAACTTGTACAAAACCTAACTGTTTTGACCTAGTGTTAATAAGCTTATTCAACTTTCAGACAATAAATCCATCCAATTTGAAATGGATCCGTCTCTTTTTGAACGGAAAAATGATTGTAATGCACACCCCCTTCTCCGTCTTAATGATTTTTCATTCAAAACATGTTGCACCGACCGGAACAGGTAAAAATCTGATGGAGAAATGCATGAATGTATCAAAGCGCGCAACCAAATTTTCACCAATCTAATTCAGTTAATTTAAAAAAATTTGAATTTGACGTTTTCGTGCAGTAGAATGAAACTTTTCTTGTTAGCTAGTACCGAACGTGAGTCTTTTAATTTTTGAGTCTTGGACATGTAATAAAAGCAGCTGTTGAAATCTTACCTAAATTCCCGACATTGTACGAGCCTGAGATTTTGAAGCTATCATAGATGACAGATGATTATTGACAACTATACACACCAAATAATCAATTAATGTTTGAACAAAAACATTAAAATTTACAAATCTATTTTGTTTTAATTAAAGGAAATATTAAATTATTAATAATTTATTCTTTAATTTTAATCGATGTTTGATTGGACTTTTATAATAATAATTAATAATTTATTAAATAAATAATAATAATAAAAATATGATTATAATAAAAGTTTAAAAAAATGATAATAGTATTAGGTTGTAAAGAAATAAATGGCGGTTTTTAACAACTAACTTTAAAGGAACACATGACAGCATAAACAAAGTTTTATTTATCAAAATAGAATCCGCCAGACTGTACACACTTCTCCCAACGAGTGATAAGCTTGTATCAAATCCTTGGAACTCCACCAAACAGTAATCAATACTTTCCGTTGGTGCACATTTGGTTTCGGAAAGGGTACATGATCCATTTCTCATCATATGTCACAATGCGATCGAGAAAAGGATCAGTTTTGTTGCGTAAAAGAAGTGCGTATGACACCTCAAAACGACATAATTTTTGCTTTTCGATTAAATTGTGCGGAATCCATTTTTCCAATTTCTTTGACTTTCCTATTTGGCGAAGATGGTTCGAAACAGTCATAGCTGAAACGCCTACCTAACGGCTAATTTCTCGAACAGTGGAACGTCTGTCGCTCTCAACCAGTGCTTTTAAATCGTCATTGGAGATGGAAGATCTTCGCCCACGACCATCTTTATCTTGAATGTCTTCATCTCCATCCTTAAATCTCTACGTTCGCTAGTGGTACCTTCTCCTAAAATGCGATTGATATTTCGAGCATATAATAATTATAAAAAATAACAATAAAAATAATCACCAATAGTAATAAAGTTAATAATAATTATAAATAAAAAATAATAATACACCAATATAAAATTATGTATATTAAAATTTAGATATAAAAATAATGAAAAAATTTTTGAAGTAAGTCCCAGTAAAATGTCAGTGAATGTTTATTGTCTAAAATGAGAGCTTTTGCATCTGAAAGAAATAATATTATTATGATGAATAATTATTATTATTATATTAATACTTATTATGAATATGAATGTCATTATAACAGGGTAAATAATTTATATTCGATTAAATGAGAAAAGAAAAAATGGTCTTAAATAAAATTGTTCAATTTAATGTAGAATGAATTTTATAATTATTTATCCAATGAATAAAATCATAATTAATAATCGATTATTATTATAATATAAAATAAATCAACTTAAATCATGTTCCAAGGAAGTTTCTCAATGTAAAGCTTCATTAGACCATTCAAAACGTTCTTCATGAATCTGTTGATGATGGAAAGCAATAAAAAATTAATAATAAAGTTCCACTAAAATGATTTAAGAATAAAAAATAATAATTTTAAAAAAAATTAATGATTAAAACAAAATTTATAGTTTAAGCACAAATTAATAATTTAAACAAAAAATTAATAATTTTATAATTAAATTAATAATAAAAAACTACTTAATATTTTTATTTAAAATATTTAATGAAAAGAAAATCTGTCCAACTGTCTTTCGCCTCCAAATCCGCCCTTTTCAATGTGGGCCAAGCGACCAGGTCTTGGATGTCTTGAAACGATTTCGTGGAAATGACCATTTTGTAGGAATAAAGACTTTTGAATGACATCTCGTCCGAAACAATGATTGTGGAAATTAAATATTAATTAAAACACTCAACCAAAAATCCATTAACTTCACTTTGCATTGCAAATTTTTTTACCCAATATATTTCGTCAATGGCCAGCTGGAGCTCCTTTGTGTTTCATTAGTTATTTTGATCAATTATTAATAAATAATTAAATAATTATTAATTTCTTATAACTTTTAACAATATTAATTATATTATTATTATATGTAAAATATATATTATTTAATATTTGAGCATTTTCTATTAATATTTCATCTTAATTTTTAGGCCAAACCACCGACGATTTTGTTGGTTGAACTTTATTATTAAAAAATATTAAATTTTATTAAAATTATTAAATTTTATGCTGATTTTATTATTATCATTATTTTTATATTTATTATTATTTTTTATTATCATTATTAATAATATTAACATTTATTTAATAAAAATAATTTTGAGTTTTTTCTTCAGGATACAGTAGATCTGCATGGATCTTTAAGCTC
>JBBMKC010158002.1:0-26188 GCA_037834085.1 Bipalium vagum
GAATCTTCGAATATCGAGTTTTAAAAAGGACACTTTATAAAAATTTAAAAATTCAAAAATATGTTTAAATACTCACAGGAAGAAAATTATTTTTCAGGTCTTTATGTTTATATGTTTCAAGCAGCATGTGTTAACGATGTTTAGCTTACTGTTGTGTAGCTTATATAAAGTTTTATTTTGATTCGAACAAGTTATTAACTAAAGTGAAAAAGTAAGTAAAATCCATAGTTAGTGTTACGCAGTTTTCCTGGTAACAAAAAATGTTCTTCTTACCTCAATGTAACAATAATGAGATTATGGTAAAACATTTATTTAAAAAAAAATATTTTTCACTAGATAAAAAATATAACATAACTGACTATAATCTTTTATTTATGAAATAAATGTTTTCATTGTTTATTTTAAAGAGAAAAAATTATTTACCACCCTATTCTATTTTTAATAATAAAATATAAATCAATAATTGAAAAAATAAAACTTAATCACAACTGATCTTTCTACAAAAAATTTCATTTAATTAGTAATAAATTATAAGTGTTCAGAACAAAAAAGTTTAATGCTAATTAGGCTTTGACATCAATTATAATTATTGTGTATTTTAATTTTGATAATGACATTAAATTGTATTCTCTACAGTTATAAGTTATTTATTCAGAGAAGTAATCGTTGCTCATACCCATGGATATTAATAGGAGATGCATAAAGATCTGAGTTTAAACATTCAGAAAAAAGAAAATAATCAAACTTAATAGAAAAAGAAAATATTGAATACCAATGGGAATATTAACCAATATTTAATTATTACAGTTATTTTAAACAATTATTAACCAATGGAAATTGAGTATTAGAATACATATTTTTTCAACTAGTCGAATATAAAAAGTTGTAAATCAAATAGTGAGTTCAACTTTCATTACTTTAAATGTATTAGAAGTATTATCTTCGTCAATATATATTCGTATCACTATCTCACTGACATTCGTGGTAAGCCTATGAAGTACTTAGACTATACCAGAAATAATGAAGATAACTGAACAACCTTTTTATTAACAATACATATATATGTATAGGTCTTATTTCTTGACATAACTGCTGCTTACATCAACGCCTTTATTTAAACGGTCGACCATTCCATTAAAACCCATTTTAAAGAAATTTTGATCCTTCTCCGTGAAGAATTTCGTCACATTATCCTTCATTTCATCATTTGAAAAAAAATTTGCCCTCGCATATATTTCTTCAGGATGGTTGAAAAACCGAAAATCACTTGGTGCCAGATCTGGAATGTCAGGGAGATGGTCCAATTGCACAATTACAGCTTTTGCTAATGTTTCTTGGGATTTCTTTGATGTGTGAATAGGAGCATTACATGGAGCAGAAAAAGGTAATGGTTCCGAGGCTTTCGTCGGATAGTTTGGGTTTGAAGTAAGAAATTAATGTAGTAATCGGATTTTATGATTTCTTCAGTAAAATCTACCTTCAAGATTTCTTTTCTATCCAAAAAGATGGTCAACATGGCACATTTACGATAACAAATACCCAGACAAAAGACTTTAGATGGTTTCTCATTTTGGAAAACCCATTCCTTTGACTCTCTTTTAGAGTAAGGAATGCAGAGACGTCTACGTCTCGTCTGTAGATATGATATTCCATAAAAATTTGTCTAACAGCATCTAGAAAACGAAGACCCCTTTTACAGGCCATTTTTCATCTAGCCATCATCTCGACTGTTAGAAATCTTGACACAAATATTCGATTGGTTTAGAAGCTACTGTGTGGTTCCTTTGCATACATTTAGCTTTCCAGACAGCTCAGCTTGAGTAATTTTTCGTTCTTTTTTTAAAATATCTTTCAATTTTGTAATAATTTCTTCATTATTTTCGGTAGATCTTCCACCTTTGTTGCTTCATAAGTACTTGTACGTCCAGATGAAAATTCTGGAATATATATGGTTGCCTCACACGGGACTTCTTCACTGTATACGCCTTTCAGATCATTAATAATCTACTCCTTTTATAGATTCCTTCATTAGTAAAGAGTGGATCACACTTCGGAATTCTACATTTTCAAACATTTTTTTGAATTTATCATATCTAGTGGAAATAAAAATTAGAATATTTAAACAAATCATTTATTTCATACGTATATATGATTATTATTTTATGTGCAAAATTTTATTTAAATATATTCATTATTTCTGGTATAGTCTAAGTACTTTTTAGCCTTACCAAGTATGCTTATTGATAACATATTTTAGTCATTTCAAGGTATAGAAATAGGTGTATAATTCCATTTCTCTACAATAAATTTATCATAGCTGTGAAATGCTTGATGAAAATAGATGATGTTGCTATGATAATCCAGATTGTGAGAAATGGAAACTGTCAAAAATAACAGAGGTTATTTTTGTTTCCATTTAAAAATACTTATTTTGCTAGTTGATTTTTTCTTAATGATCATTTAAAGATTGCGATTTGGCAGATCCAGATGTTGGTTTTCCAGAAGTTAATGAAATTTTGAATGTTCATACTTTATTTTGAAGAAGATTTCAGCCTAAGATACCAAAACTTGTGTGAATTATGCGGAGTTTGAAGAAATATTGTATTTAAATCCATATTTCAACCATGAGACGGAGAATTAGCACAAAAGCTCAGATTTGTATATAGAATTACACCCAAAGTCAAGTTGGTAGAATATGACTTTCTATTCAATAAAGATAAATTAAAACTAATATTATTCCGATTATTACTCCTACTGTTACATGTATAGCATAACAAAGTCTTATTATAACAGAAAAATTTTCAATAAAATGCACTACTTAAATTTAAAAATGAACAAATAAAATTATTAAATATTTTTGATAAAGTGAATAACATAATTAAATCTATAATGAAAATCAGGCAGAGGTGTCAATAGTGAGTCATGTAACCGCTCCTTACGACATAATCTTGAATTCTTGGAATAATATAAAAGAATTATTTCCTCTTGGGTTATGTAGTATTGTTCTTGTTGAAGCTAAATTTTTCATTTATCCAATGTTTTATGAGTACCAAAAGAAGACTGTTACTGATGACTCATGATATCCAATAAATGTTCTACAGGGAATAAAGCTGATGAATTTACTGGCCAAGTTATTGTTTTCACAAATGATTTTTTCAAAACCTTGTTATACTTCCAATAATTAAAGTAATATGGGTCTTTGAATTTCATAGATATAACAAAGTAAATTCAAATTATCCAAAACAGATATCATAATTCCAGATAACTCCCTTGTGGCATGGTAACTTTAAGTCAATATTTTGTTGTTCGTCACGATAATGTCTCACCATTAAGGGTCCATCACTTTGCCATAATCAAAAGCTTAATTAGTCAGTGAGGTGATGTAATTTCATTCTTCATTCTAATGATGGTTTTCTTGACACCATAAGGCTTGCAGCTTTATAATGTGATCTAAGTGATAAAGATAGCTTTGTATGGTATGAGCGCAAGTCAATATTACTCAATCTTTGATATTTAGTGCTTGCGATAAATATTTCCTGATATTCATTTTCTAATTTATGTCAATTTTGTGGTCAGCATAAATCTATCAGATATGACATGAGAATTTTATTTTCACTTTCGCTGGTACTTCAATGTTATCATTGTCACTGTGAGGATGTTGAAAATCTTCCTCACACAACGTATTCAAAGCCCACAAAATAGTGGAATCATTTCTTCCAGGATATTTGGTTATTCATCAGAAACTTATTTCACATTCATAAAGTCCTACTATATAACCTTTTTCAAAACCTAACAACTATATGAAATGTTATGTTTGCCTTATTCCATTCACTCTACTTAACTTAATACGAGTATTTCTTATGAATTACATATTTATATATTTAAATTATACTTAAAAAATGTGGATATCTGTTTAAACTAAACAACAGATGCAATAATTTCGATACCAATTTATTAAAATAATAAGTGATTGTTTTTATTGAAAATGAGAATATATTTAATTTTAATATTTATAGTTATAAGAACATTTTAAAGCTATACTATTAAGTCGTAAAGTCTGAAATGCATAATTGTATCTGGTCCTACCTTAACTTGAATTTTTCCGCAAATTTTTATTGTAAATTAATAATTCATGTTTTATTATTTTGTCAGAACAACACAGTTTAAAATATGGTGTTAGACACAAGTCTATATTTTCAAAAATAATTTGTAAATTATGGCTTCCAGATAATGAAAAACTCGAAAATTCGTATTATCTTGGAATATATCGTGTAAGTTCTGGGGATGATCCACCATGGTCCAAACCACACGGTACATGAAAGATGGGTTTGGGAATAGTGTGTATTATCAAAGCACCACTATTCGTACATTTGCAAAATTCAAATCTGTTGACTTTGACTGTGAAAATCAGACCCGAGGTAGACCTAAAACCAAAGTCAACATTGACTAATTGAACGCCATAGTGTCTAACACGGAACAAAAAATGACCTGTTTACAATAACATAACATAATAATTTAAGTAAGTCATCGCAGGCAACTGCAAAAAAATTTGCATTTGAAGGTGATGTTATGCATTTGATGGGATATGGAGACAGTTATTTATTACGAACTGATTGGACAGATTATCAATACGGAGAGATAAGAAGGCGATGTTAAAAACTTATGAAATCAATGAACAGAAATATTTTGAACTTTCACCAATTCAACAATCAACCGTTTAATGAGACCCAAACGCAAACGAAGGACCATCGTACTCACTAATTGTAGCTACTTTGGATTTTCATCTTTTTCAATCGCTTCAAAAATGTCTGCACAAACAACAAATTAATTCAATTGAGAATATCAATGATTTTTTGAAGTTGGTAAAATGAGCTTACCACAACGTTGGAAAAATTAATCGAAAACAATGGTCAATATTTTTTTGAATAAAATAAACATTTTTATATTAAGACTTCTTATATGGTGAAAATAATACAGGACTTATTCCACAATCAAATATTTTTGCTAAAACAAATTTAAATATTTAAATGATCTTCTTATGTTAATTGCATCAGTATAGTGGGCAAACTTTCGTACAACAATTGTTCGGGTCTTTAAGATCTCTAATAAATGAATACCCTGCACTTAAACTAATCGCTTTACATTTCTTGACAAAGAAAAGTCTGTGTATTAAGGTCAAGTGACTTTGGTGACCATTCACATTCTATCAAAATTCTAGGTTAGAGTTATCGAACTAGTTAATGATCAATGTCCAAAAGCACAGTATTTCTTGGTTATAAGTCGAAATCTATAGAAAAGAAAAAACTGTTATAATTTACCCAAAAATATAAAAATGTAATTTAAATGAAAATCTTTGAAGGATAAATTAAATAAGACATTTTATTATATTTGTAAAATTAAATTAAAGTAAACTCAAACACATTTCCGTGTAGTAATTTAAGAATTATTAATATTAAAATAACTGTTATCAGGTAATATAGCTTGAATTAATAAAATCTTTCCTGATAATCTTTTTAAAAATTTTTTGGTTGATTGTAAATTTCAAACATTCATTCTAAGCTGGCGATATTAAAAATATAACTCAGGACATGTCAATGATAAATACAAACTGTTTTATGAAACATTAATTTTATTTACATTCACTCTTATTTATCTATTATTCAATATGTTCAAAAGTCTAAGTTTTGAAATAGAAATATTGAATAATAAAAAATATTAAAATTTTGTTAAGAAGATAATTTTTGCACTGCTGAAATCCATAAATTATAAACTTTCATAATGAATTTTAAAACTTAATTTGAAATAATTGTAATAATAAAATTATAAGTGAAAACAAAATCAAAATATCACTTTACAGAATTTTAAATTATATTTCAATTTATTTTAACTAATCATATAGTAAATTAGATTTGTTTAATACTATTAATTTAATTTAAATTATATAAACAATTAACTTAAAGGGGGTGCGATTATTATTATGCATTTATTTTTTATTGACGAAAATATATGTTAAAATTATCTGTATTTATAAGATATTTAATATATTATGGAACTCGAAAATATTGTTGCAAATACTGTGTATATAAAGGCGAAAGAAAGTACTTGAATGATTTATAAACTTATGAACTATATTTAATTAAAATTTAAGGTGGTATGAACAAAGATAAAGGAAGAAGTAAAAAATGGAGAGAATTATTGAAATTTCCACATATATCAGAGTGTGGAAATTTGATTCATGAAATTGGTAAGTAAATAAGTTGATGTTGATTATAAATAAAGAGTTACGCAATTTTCAGATTGTAGTTTGAAGTTGTGTTTTTAACATGTCTTCAATTATAATTCTTAAAATAAGTCCCCAGTTTATAATGAATTTATATAGCTTACAATTAATCAATAATCTCTCAATAAGATTCTAAGAGAAGATCTTTATAATCTATTGTAGTTGCAGGTTTTAAAAACATAAAACCTCTCACTAACAACTTCTGTCATGGTTTTTGTCAATTACTGTTTATCTTAGGCACTATATTCTAAACAATTTCGTTAGAATCAATTGATAATTGTAATCAATTTCTCTAGCTGAAAATTCTTGAGTGCCCCGTAACTCATTATCCGCATTTATTATTCGGGAATTGTGAAGCAGTTAGAATCAATATTTAAACTGTTATTTAAATATTGTATTTAATTTAAGCGTTGAAAACATGCCACCAAGAACGTAGCAATTATATGTCTGCTACATCGATTATTGGGATCGATTAATCATTTCAATTTATCTAACGAACCCAATGATCGTTTGAAAAAGACATTTCATACTGAAAATATTGAAAGGTTTTAAAATAATTCTTTTTAATTTCATTGGTTAAATTTTTCAATTATATTTTGATCATTTTTGATTATGACCAATTAATATAGATTTTTTTATCTTGTTGATAATATTTATTAATTATTTATTTTAAAAAATCAATTATTTTTTATTTGATTATTATTATTAATGTTTCATTTCTATTGTTTTATAATTTAAATATTTTTTGAATTATATTGTAATTTTTGTTACTATTATTTTTTATGATTATTTTTATTTGATTTCATTTATTATTATTATTATTATTATTATTATTATTATTATTAGTTTTAATATCATTGATTAATAATAGTTGAGAATTCTTATGTAATTTTAATAATTAAAAAAAATTTTTTAAAGTAAAATAGTACAAGAAGTAATAATAATAGTAATAAAATAAAAATTATTTAAAAAATTAATAATAATAATAATTAATATAATAATAATAATCATATTAAAAATTAATAATATAAATAATAATGTATAATATCATATAAAAATAAATATAAAGAATAAAAATAATGATTAAAAAAAATAATAATCAATAAAATATTATAAATGATCCTAATAATATTAATAAGGAAATAAAACAGTAATAGTAATAATAGTAACGAAAAATTTTGCAGTGTATTAATTTATATTGTATATGATAATTATAGAAAATATTTTTAGATATTTATTTAACAATTCGTTAATTTTACGCAATATTTGATCTAATTATTTTTTTATTTTGTTATCTAGAATTTACAAAATTTCAATTTTTCTTATTAAATTTTGTTTTAAATTATCGAAATGCTTTATTACAATTCACAACTTTTTTTTTGGTTACAGTCATGCTTGATCAATAATATTTTTGTTTTATTTTATAAAATTTCATTTTAATCAGTTCAAAAGGAAAGAATATTTTTCATGCTCAATAACTTTTGCGTTGTTTATTTTGAAGATCTAAACGAAATAAAAATCTGAAATCAATCAAAAATATCCCTTTGAAAAAGGTATTAAAATGACTGAGATTTCTTTCTACTATTTTATAAATAAAATAAAGGAAAAATTTGATTTTAACAGTCTAAACTAAACCAAAAAAATCTAAGTTGAATTTTCTGATGATAATTCGCAATGACTTTATTTTTGACATTACTGTTAAAACTAGTCTGAAATCGATTTTAAAGTACACACGACTCTTTTATCAAATTTGTCACGTAGTAAAAAATTAGTTAAAAATATAAATAATAATAAAAATCAACAATACTAATAGTAATATTAATAATTATAATAGTAATAATAGTAATAATACTAGTAACAATAATAAGCGTAATATAATAATAATAATAATAATAATAATAATAATAATAATAATAATAATAATTAATAATAATTAATAATAATAATAATAATAATAATAAAAGTAAAACAACGTAGCAAAATAACTGTGATTTATATTAAAATGTTAAAATTTAATAATATATTTTTAAAATGAATTTATATTCTAATTTTAAAAATAATAATTTTCTATTATTTTAGAGTCTGTGTTTGAAGAGTTACACTCGAATGGTACTTTTCAGTACTAGAAGGAAGGATAAGGTTCATGAAGTTATAAATAAAGATTTTTCGATTGATGTAAAAAAGTTTGTTACTACCTCAAAAAAGATTTTATAAAGTCTATGTTTGTATCTGCCAACAAAGAAAAATATAAAAAGAAATTTCCTATCGTTTAAATATAATTCCATGAAATAAATTTTGAAAAACCAGATTTTTTGAAAAATTGATTGGAAACGTTATTATTCTCATTAAAAAAGACAACTTAAAATATTTTAAAAATTTTCTTTAGATTGTTTTTAGTTTATATTTAGATTTGTAGGGTATCCATCTATCTTTTAAGTGTAATCAGTTCTAGAAATGTTTTTACTTTTGAAGTTTAATTTTATTTTGTTCTATACGAAAGATATATTTATTAATTTAGGAGTCTTGTTTAATTATTAAAAAAGATATTTTACGTCGTTCGGAACTGATTTATTGTTCTTAATCTTTATCTGAATTAGTTTAAATAAGTTATCATTAATAATGTATGATAAAATACAACATAAGAATACCACTTAAGTATATCTAAATGAAACTTTCACATGAATTATGACGGAGAATGTGTAAATTGTCAGAACACACTAAACGCTCATTTCGATGAATATTTTAGATGAAACACACGTCAATCGTCGAGGAATTTTAAATTACAAAATTTAAATTACAAAAAGATAAAGACAATCCTCATTCAGTTTCTGAAGATTTTCAGTACAAAAAATTACTGTATAATGTAAACTTGGACAGCCTGGTGTTGTTATGTCGTTTTCTTTGAAGAAACTTTTGATAGCGCCATTTGTTTACAATGTTGTAATTATTTTTATTATTAATTTTTTCTTGAAGTTCAAAATTTATTCCAACCTGCTAAGAATTATTGGAAGTCCATGGTTTCAATAAAATCACTAGTAAAATAATAATTCGGACTGTGATGGAACATCCGAGGATTTTCATAAGATTTAAAACAAACATATTATATTATTGATTTATTAAAATGCAATTGAAAATATTTATTTTATTGATTTTTTAAAATACAATTGAAAATATTATTATTTTATTGATTTTTTAAAATACAATTGAAAATATTATTATTTTCTGTTTAATTTTTTAAAAAATCCTGACAATTGACATTTTAGAATTTCCATAACATAAATTTTGTTGATAGGAAACTGAGGCGATGAATTCAATATTTTTGTGAAATATAAAAGATAGATTTATATTCTTTATAGTTCTCAAAAATTTATTTTTATTTTGACGAATTTTGTTAGGAGCTCCTATAAAAATAGAATTTTAATTTTAATTTATTTTTGATACATGGAGTAAACTTCCTCTAATTATTTTGAGATCAAAAACTTTTAGTTAACAATTATTAAAAAATAAAATTTAATAAGAATAAAAACCATTATGAATTGTTTTTGAAAAGGAATATAATTATTTTTCATAATATTTCTATGAATCTCGTTAAAGTTACAAGTTTTACAATTCTTATATTGAGTTGAAAAAGTCTTATCGTATTTTTAAGAAAAACTCAAAGTCAAGTTTTTATTATTATAAAAATGTTTTTCAACAATATATGTACCATTTAAATCAACGAATTTTCTCCATCTGTCAGGTTATTTGAAAATTCCATCCTTCCAGATTTTCTCTGGTTTCATTAGGTGTTAATTCCACTGGATTTTTTAAAAAAAAGAATTTATTTTAAAGACACAACACATAATTATATGTTACATATTTCCCATCGTTATCTAAAACATTGGTTCAAATTTCTTTTAACTTGTGGATGCCATTGTAAAAGAAATTTTTTTCTTTAGACAAAATCCATTCATCTAGCCAAAATATGATTTCATCATATTTGCGAAAGCGCTGTTCCCACAGCCCATGTGCCATCGATCTGAATAAATGAAAATCAGATAGCGCCCAACCAAGTTTTTTACAATTATCCTTGACTGAATTTGGTACATGAGGTCGAGCACTGTCATATAACAAAATAACTTTCCCATGTCTCTTATTCCATTCTGATCGTTTCTGCTTCAATTCCATGTCATTTGAATCAATTGTTGTTTATAAAGTTTGGCGTTGACCATTTCACTATAGAAGATGACACCTTTCGGGTCCCACCAGATACATAAAAATACTTCTTCGAATGGATATTTTACTTGGCAGTCGACGTTGATGATTGGCCTGGATCAACCAATGATTTCATGCGCTTTGGATTATAAAAAATCCATTTTTCATCTCTTGTAACGTTACGATGTAAAAACTACTTTCTTTGGTATATTTCCATTAAAATTTCACAGGTTGTTTTTCGTTTTTTATACTCCTTTCATTTAATTCATGAGACATCAGTTTTCTGTCGACTTGGATTTTTCCCATACTGTGTAGTCGATTGGAAATGGCGTGTTGTGACAGATTAAGTTTGGTAGCAAGTTGTTTTTAGGTTTGCGTATTATTCTGGAATAATAGGTCTTCTAATTCTGCATCTTTAAATTTTTTGGTTGACCTGGGCGTTCCTATCTTTGAGATCATAATCACCTGTTCTGAATCGCTTTAACAAAGCATTCGCAAGTGTCTGTCGATGGAGCATGATTATCATAAGCTTCTCAAAGTAGGATACAGTTTTTTCAGCAGTTTTCTTTAAATCTAATAATGCAGCATAGAATGCCACAAAGGTTCTTTCGTTGACTCATATTGACATATAGATTATTAAATATTTTGAAATTTGAAATTTTTTTAACAATTAAAATTTTACCTTTAGAAAGCTTGATTAAAACAATTACTAAAATGATAAAAAATCATTAAATAGATTTATAAGAAATAAATATTTCCATTTTTAAAAATATGCAGAATTATCTGTTACATCTAATAGATCGATAAACTCCACCAGGTTCTTTTGGCAATCCTCTAAAGAAATGAAATTTTTTCCATAAATAGAATTCTGTAAGGATCAAAGTAAATAAAAATCTGATGGTGCGAGATCTGATGATTAAGTTGAATAGGGCAAAATATCCTAGCCAAATTGTAATATCTTCTGTTGGGTCTGTAAAGAAATATGTGGTCTAGCATTGTGCTCTTGAAAGATTACACCATATTTACTGCCGTAATTTATTAGTTTTTTAAAATTACTTTTCTTCAATTGCTACCTTCGAATTATCGAGATGGATGCATTAATTACAAAAATCGATTCTTTCATTTTGTTTTTTCAGTTTCACCAAATACACAATCATTTTTGGTGAAATTTCGTTTGTGGTTGTTTACCCAAAGTTTTCAAGAATGCTTTCAGACATGTTCTGTTAATTTATAATTTATTAGAACACATTGTTTCCAAATGACAAAGTTAAAATTATTGAATTTTACATACGTAGACGGTCGTCTTAGTAAAAGAAACAATTGTTCATAAAACACAGTCTGAAGATGTTAAAAATTTAAAAAGGATTTCCGGATCTACTTTCCACACTCATCAAAGATTATCACGAACATATACAGCCAATTTTTTACAACTCAGAAAATATAAAGCAGAGAATGGCTAAAAAGATCGGAATAATGTTTGAAAGTCTTCGAAATATAATTATAAATAAACTTAGAATAATTATTTAAAATATCATCCGTGCTCTTTTTCTTAATAATTCACAGATTTCAGTGCTACATAAATCTATTACTAAATGCTGCTCTGAAGTCTTCATTGGTCACTAGTGTTGGTCACAGACCAGAAGATTTTGACTTATCAGCAAAACTGTCAGAATAAAAGAAAATTATTCTATATAAAACAAGAAGACAGTATACATAAAAACAACATTCAACCTTAACTTTACGGTGTTTGTAATGATACTGGGTAAACTCAGGTAATAATTTAAGAACTAAAAATCCACCATAAACTTTTAGTTATCAATGTATCACCGGAATGAACTGTCACTTATCCAAATGTAATTATTTTTCCAACATTATTTTGACAATAATTTTATTTTAAATCAAATTTTTCAATGAAAAAAATATTTTTGTTATTGTTAATTAAAACAAAATCAGCAAATTTCAAATTCTTAAAGTAGTTTGGAATTTTTTTCTTTTTATTGAACAAAATTGCCAATGAAACAGTTCGATAAGCACGACACATTTTGTTATGTTTTATTATTCATCCCATAAATAAAATCCGTCATCTTCGATATTATCTGACAGGTTCATACTGTTTTCAGTAAATAAAGTTGCGTCCATATTCTTAAGTTTGTCTGCCACTATTGATCCTTGCTTTTTAACTGCCTGGTCAGAAATAGCGTTATTTGTCTGTTCATTTTCTTCAACAATTTTTTCTTTATTATTTCCTGCAATGGAACCTGACAATTCCTTAATATCACTATTATTCTCAATGACAAGCTGGGTTTTCTTTTCAATAGGATTTTCACTGGTAACATTTTCCGATTTCCAATTTGAATCTTCTTCCTTTTGTTGATTATTATAATCTTTTTCAATCTCATTTTCATCGTTTTCACCAGTTAATAGGGGTTCATTTTGATTCAAGTTAAACACCAAGCTTTTCGATTTTCCTAAAGCAAATGGGTCCTTATTGTGACAATAGATTAAGCATTGAAGCAATGTCAAAACTCGAATTATCTGACCTTCACAAGCAGGGACATTTACCTTTACACATCGATGTATTATATGATCATAGTGATAGGTTTCTACTCTTTCAAGACTTTCACAAGGATTAAAAGAAACAGGCTCTGTGCAGACATATGTTTTTATATCTGATCTCATGTAACAATCAATTTCTTCCGGATCCTCAAATCCCTGACAGAACCTTACTAAAATGATTTATAGATATCTTAGTTAATGAAAATTAAACAGAATACCGGGTCTTTTTACATCTCTATCTACTCTTGGAATATTGGCTTTAAAAATTAATCCACTTATTTCTTTGGGATCTTCCAAGTTTTCAACATAACTGAAAAACCAAATAAGAAGAACAAATATCAAAATCATTTATTTTATCGATTTAATAAATAATACTAACACCAAACAGAAATTTATGAAAAATAGTTATCGTGTGGGCCTTTGATTTTCAATGATCAATAAAGATACATATATACATAAAAGAAAATAATTTTCATATGAAAACAGCTTTTGTTTTAATAATAGGAAATTTTCAAATGTCAACTAAATGCGAAAAAACACAAATATAAAGAAAAAATTCAGTTTCATGGGGGATGGCGGGAATAAAACATTTCCATACAAAAAGCTTCATACAGCTTCGATGCCAAACAGAGAAAGACAGAAAATGTGTTATATTTATTTGCTATTTATTTATTTAATATTTAAATCATAAAATTTTCACAAAAATTCTTTGACCCAAATTTCCATGAAATACTCTACTGAAATTGATAGGGAATAAGTATTTTGTATACCCTTGAATCTGAAGCATTACTTTCCATAAACAATAGTAATATTTTTTATTATTTCTTTTGACAAAATTAACTGTCCGACTCTATACTGAACAGTTTAAGGGGTAATAATTCTTTTAATAATAACATTTGTGCAATAATTCTTATAAAAAGAGAAAAAATGTGATCTCGTGAGAAATAATTAGTTTTATACTCTCTTAAACTCAATTACCACCATATACCCATAAATAATAATCAGGTTGTTTTATTGGATACCTTTCATTGTGTTTTGTCAATTAATATTCTATGGGAATTAAAACAAACAAATTAATAAATTTTGGTATTTACGTCTGAGGTTATAAAAGTTTCATCTAGCCTAGTATAATTGTATATTTTAATGAAATAACAACAAATATACAAAAAATAATGTTATATATTAATATTCTGGATATAAAATAAAGTAATGGAAATTTATCTTTGGTTTGTCTCACTGATGCAAGCAGCTCAATATTATTATTTGTGTCCGAAGTCATTTCGAGAGAGTTCATGTTAATATTTTTCAGAACTGAGCTTCTTTTTTTATTTAATTTTGAAGTACCGTTATGGTCCATATTATTGTCAAATTGTAACACCAAACGACTCTTGATTGCTTGGTCAGTCTTAACAAGTTTTCTTATTCAGATTAAGAAATTATTTTATAACATTTAATTTGTATTTTATAATTTAATATTTTTAAAAATACTTTTTACTTGATTTATTTATTATATTATGCCTGATAATGATAAAAGTACTTACACTCTATCAGAAATATTGAAGACACTCAAATAAAATTTTGCTCGTAAAAAAATAATCATATAACATTTACTTACTAATTACTAAGTATGAAATTATGATTTGTTTAAATATTATTATTTTTGCTTGCACTGCATTAGATTAATTCAAAAAACGTTCGAAAATGTGGAATTTCTCAGTGTGATCTGTGTTGTAATTCTATATAGGGATCTGGGAAAAGTGAAATCATTAATCAACTTCAAAAAGTATATAGTGAAGAAGTCCCATTTGAGACGATCATTTAATACTGACTCGGAGGATTTTCATCTATCCAAACAAGTTTTCTCAATGAAACCAAAACTAATTATTAATAGATCTTTTATTTTTTGAAGGTTCTATTGTTTCATTCTGGTTCTCTGGTTAAGGATTTTTGTTTTTGAACTGGTTTTAGTTTTCTGTTTACTTTTCCCGTATTGAATGCGTTTAAACTGTTTAGATCTTTTCTTGTGAACAGTCCTCTTTAGGAATACCCGATTACCTGAGTATACAATATTGATAAATTTGAACACTATATCTTTGTTCTTTCCTTGTGATCAGTGTGCATTATGTTCTTTTTTCAACGAGAACACCTTTCTGGATCAGCAAAGGTTTTATGATTTCTGTTACATGCTATTGGAGCTACACTGTGAAAGACGACATATGATGAATGCTTCAAGCAACTCCCAATTGGTCCTTTCTTCTTTATAAATCGTTATAGGATATATGTTCCTTTCCAGTGGCACAATAGCGGTTCCTTTGTTATGATCTTCTAAGATTCTAAGAAAATCAAAGGAATGCAAACATTGAGAATAAAAACTATTTAAAACTGATGATCAAAGCCATTATTCCAGAATTTTTATATCACAGCCACACGGATTGGCTTACTGATACCCAGAAATCATCTTTCTTTAAACTACAATGAGCCATAAAATGAGTCAAATGAATGTGTGTGCTGAATGATGAAGTAGTATGATCATAACTACTCATAATGGTATTGAATGCTGACGAATGTTTGCCTGAAGAAAAGGAAAATTGAAATAATCTAAATGAATCAATAAAAAGATAAATTTATGACGGACCTAAGTGTGATATAAGAAAGATGTTGATTTTTTTGGAACATCTTTTGAAATTAGTGAAGAAATTAATAAAAAAAAGTTGAAAGATATTGTGAAGAATAAACGAAAAATACTCCAACATAGCTATGTGGGACACTAAATGTATCCAAAAAGCCATCTAGCTGCTTTTATAATATTAAAATAAATCTTACATTAATAAATTTGAAAAATTATATAACTGAAACCATTACAGCTTAGATTTCAATCGTGAAAAGGTTATATTGAGTTACAAACCCCAATCTCATAAAAAGTACTTCTGATAAAAGCCCATACATTTTTAGACTAATAATAATAATAACAGGTGAAACTTAAAATATCAAATTTTATGAATTAGAAATTTTATTGTACAAAATTTTGGCAAACGTAACAAAAACGATAATATTAATAAATAGAATCCGAATCTCAGAATGCATCTCGAGGTGAAGTCCTTGTAGTAACTGACACCTGATCAGACTAATTCCAGAATTAGATTTGTTCGCAAGAATAAACTCTTTTGTAAACATAAGGAGAGAGACAGATTCAATTTACTAATTAGAATAAATAAAATAATTTTAATATTTTCCGTGTGGCAGAGACATTTATAACAAAATTCGTAGAGAGAAAAATTCTTTCTTTCAGAAATGTATTCTCAGATTTTCTTTTAATAAAACAATTATTTCTCAATGACAACAATCTTCAATTTGAGCAAAATTAAAATCGAATTAAAAGTGTTTCACTACAGTATAAAGGTTGAGTAGAACAGAGAGAATGACAGATTGTAAAGCTTTCAGTCTTTTTGATTTTGAGCAAAATCTTTGATCAAATAAAAATGAAACAATTAAAATTATTTTTATATTATAAATTCATTCAATTTGTTCTTAATAAAATTATTGTAACAATTTATTATTTATAAATAGTCTTTATTTTGGCTTATAGTTTAATATTTTAAAAATACGTATAATTCTATTGCGATGCACATTTTACAATTATTCGAATAACAAAAATACAATTATTTCAATGTTTTTCAAAATATTCTCCGTTAATTCTTTAATTTATTTCAATTCAAAGGTGGTATGCTCAAAATCTGGGATTTGAATATCGGTTGATGTGGAAGGTGTCGTGGAGCGTTGGTCATCTTCCACGGATTCTCTATTTTCTTTAAAAAGCTTGTACCAGACATTCGTTGGTCACGAAAAAATTTCTGCATCATTTCTAGTTCTCTGAAACACGGCATATTGTTCGGCTGACAAAATTTCATACAAATTCCTTGACTTTTAAACATTGAGATTTGAAAAATTGTTAGTCGATTTTTTATTGGATGACTTAAACTAGGATATCTCTTAATATTAATAAGCTTAATAACATAAAACTTATGATTTATATTAATGAAAGTTGAGGAAATCTATCAAAAAAATAAATTCTAAAATTCTATTGTCAGAAATATTAAAGTGAGGTTTTCTTGGAACTTTTTCAGCTCAGTTAAATTTTCCTTTAAACTGAAATAATTTTAAAAGTTATAATGTTTGATAACTGTATTTCTATAACAATTATATAGTTGCGAATTATATAATAAGTAGTCAATTACTTTCTTATGGCAACTTTTCCAAATGTTTTGACTGACCCCAGTAGCTTTAATATTAGAGTGCTGTCAATTTAATTAAATAATAATCCACTGTTTTTCTAAATATGTACTTAAAAATATAAATAAATAATTTTTTTCAGAAATGAACGATTCATTATAAAATAAAAAGTGAGAATTAAATATCTTGACATATTGCGCTATATAACGTTTCTGGTAAAAATATAATTTATAATGGAAATAATTAAATTAATTTTATTCTGATAAAATATGAACGATTTAAAAATTATAGAAAATTTTCACAATTATTAAAATTATTAAACATTTTAAATTTTACAAATCTGTTATAAAAAGTCTATTAAATATCAGCAGATAAAATTTACAAATAAAAAGAAGTGACATTTTCTGGAAACACTAGACCGATGTCAGAGCAAAAGAAAAACATGCAATATAAAATCGAAATTCAGCATTTACATTCCTCGACACAGCGGAATTTTTAATTAAATTAAAATTTGTCACTGGAAACGTTTTTAAAAAAATAAAAAATATTTCCACAATCATCGAAAACAACTCTGAAAGATCTCCAAATGGAAAGGATGAAGCAGAACAAGCTTTATAATTTCCCTTTGTGAAAAGTGAATCTTTCATTTATTTCCAATCGTCTGTGGATCTGTATTCGAAAGTCAGTGATAAAATGATGGAAAGTACATTTCCCATTTTATGATTTATGTTTCCAGAATGAACAGCGCAATTTCTTTAATTACCTATCAGCAATCATTCAGTAAAACAATTAATTAGTCGGCTAAATGTCTACATCGTAAATATTCTGAAATATTTTCAGACAGTTTTCACTGCCTCCTTTTGAATCTGGCAGCCTTTGAAAGTCTTCGAAACATTTACAGATCGAAAATTTCCCAAACACTTTAACAAAATCTGCACTCTTCTTACAATAAACTGAAAATCGATCAATTGATTAAAACAAAATTTATTGACATTAAAGTGAAAAAAATCAATTTCTAAATATATAATATTAAAATTTATTCTCACTACCAAAACATGAAAAGTATTTCCAAAATCATACATTTTTAATACTAGTAAACGATTAAAACATTCTAAAATTGATAACAAATATGTTGAATAAAAAAATGTTAATATCCAATAAAATATAAACATAACACAATAATGATAACAATATTCCTGCAAAATATAAATGACGAGGAAAGTTAATAACAAAACAAAACCACAAAAAACCCATGTCATTTAAAGGCACAATTAAACAACATGGAAGATAAAAATGTTACTATTATATACACAAAGGGACCCAGACTCTGGACTTGAGACTCGACGACTTCATCACTTGAAATGCTGCAGAACTAAGATGTTCATAGAACTCTTGGGGAGCTGATAATTTTCAAGTTCTGACATAAATTCCTGGTCGAAGTAATCTTCCAATTCATTGATATGTTTAATGCTTTTACCATCACAATCATCTTCCATGAAATACTCATCAATTAACGAAGAATTATTCCTGGTCATTTTTCTCGAACTTTCGTCATCGGAATAGTTTTTACTATTGTCTCTCATTTTAGTTTTAATATTTTGACATTCTTCTTGTGATAAAGAGATTTGAGCAGCATTGACATAATCTTGAAAACCCGGTTTTTTCTCAACATTTCTTTTGATTCTAGGAGGAATAGGAGGTTTTGTTATTTCATTACTTGTGATTGGTATCCTTGACAATTTGGAATAGGAATTAGTCTTTTGGACTTCTGATGTTTTGAGTTTATTTGACTTAGACATTAAAATTGAGTTTGTAGGTTTTCTGTAAGGGTTACCATTCTTAGGCTTATCCCGTTCTTTACTTAAACATTGATTGGATATTTTGGTCAGAGTCTCGGATTTCTGGAAAATTAATTTATCTTTAAGGATTTGCGAATTGACAGGTTTTTCCGGATCAGTTAAACAAACGTTCACTGATTTTGGTCGAACTCGAGGAGGAACAATTCTACTTTTTTTAGAAGATCTAATCTAAAATTCCAAATGGAATACTATTTCATTGCAACAATAAATTACTTCAATTTTTCTCTCCCTTTCGTGTACATGTTCTATTAACGGTGGTAAGGAGGAGATATGTTTAGATTCGTTCTAGAAATAAAAAGGTTTTAGTTATCTACGTGTTACTAACCTGAACTTTCAAAAAACCATGGTCTTACATTTTTATAATATTTTCAGTGTTATTGACTGGGTATTTCCAAAAGATAAAAATATTTATTATGTTATTATTATTAAAAAACTAATAGAAGGAAGAATATTTTAAGAAATTCATCAATAATTAAAATATTTTTTAAAAAGATTTCTTTTGCTTTGCGTTTTTAGAAAAAAATTGAATGCTTCAAATGAAATTATAATTTAAGAAGTCTATCTAGTGACTTTAGAGTCTTAGAAGAAAACGTATATTGTAATATTTTATCTGAATTAATAAATACAATTTTTATTATTAATATTAAAACAATAATATTATTATTTCAACACCAATAGTAATACTCAATATTAAAATATCTACAATATTAAAGGATCTACAAGTTAAAAAGGTGCCTATTTTAAATATTATTACAAATAAAAAGATTGATAAATTAAATGTGTTTATACAACATAAAACTAAAAATTATTCTGTGAAATATTCTCCATCATTCTCGATGCATTTTAAACATTTTCAGATATCTGGTGTATTCCGGTATGGAAAAAAAGATGACGATTTAGAATCTATATAATTGGAGATAAATTTTTGAACATGATCAATCATTTTGAACTGCGAATCAGACAGGTGATATTGAAACCGAAGACGGTTTACCTAGAAAAACCCAATATTTTTTCGTTTTGGATTATCGTAATATACCTATTTTTCATTTCCAGTAACGATCTTGTTGCAAAGTCTTTTTAAAATCTTATTAGCAGGGATACTGCATTTTTCCATAGTCTTTCTTTTTCTCTGGAGTAAGGCTAGAAGGTACAAATCAAAAAATTCCTGAATCCTTCCTAGTTGTTTGATGTGTAATTCAAGATACACAGTGACTCTTGCTTGCATGTGACATGATTTTTAAACCATCAATTTTTTAGGATCGTCATTTACCATTTTTTGATTGACTAAGATATCTGTTTGATCCAAATTTCCGCTGATTTTTTATTGGTTAAACGATTTTGTTAATATTTTATAACTCACTTTGTTTTCACCTAAAGCAGAAATAACGTTATATCTAACACCATATTATGTTTTCTTCAATTGGAAGTCAAATAATAAACAATGTCTTATACATTTTTTTGAATGTCATGAATTTTCACTCTGTTTGAAATATTAAAACAAAAAAATTTATAAATATATGTTAATTAGTGACTATCTTTAATTTAAAATTTTTTCATTTAAGTAAAGAATTTTGGTTAAATTGTGACTAAATAGGCACTTTTTCAAATTGCATCTCCAGTTTTTTATTATATAAAATATTTGATTTCAATTATTATCGACATAATCTGTCATTTTGTAACAAGACATTTAAACTTTTTCTCATAGAACAAAAAGGATTTATGAAAAAAATTGTTTTGATTTTTTTCATCTCATCTTAATTGAGAATTTATCACAAAAGTGTTGGAATAGTCAGAGTAAGTAAATCTTTTTAAACGTGATATCTGGTCTATATATATTGTTAATCACTATTTCCTATTCATGGTATTTTAATTTCTTAGATATAATTTTCAAAATTTTTTATGGAATAAAATGTTTTTACTGGGCATGTAAGTTTCAGAGCTCCAAATTTTCTTTGAAAAAGGCATGCTTCAATCTGATGACATGGAACATTAAAAATTTACTTTTGAAGAATTATCCTTGTAAGACGTTTTCATACACTTCTGCTGAATTCTTGTTTCTCCATATCTTATAGTTATGCTTGCGAACATAACAAAATAAGTGGAAAAAGAATTCATCGAAAAAACTATTAGTTTTTTTAAAGATGGTTTATATAGACAGAACAACGTGTCCTCAGTTGTTTAGACGTACAGTTCGTCTTCATAAAAGTATTGCTGCATTTAATTTCTATGATTTAACAGATAAAGCAGTAAATATAATTCCAAATGGTCGACCATTTCAATTTCATCAAAAATTTGTCTCAAAGTAGACTTAGACATCTCGTTCAAAATTACTTTGATTTGAGATTTTTTTTCTTTTAAGAATTTGTTTAACCTTCCAAACTTGGGCTGATCTGCAATCGATCCAGTTTCAAAAAAGCACTTGTAAATTGTTTTAATTGTCAGTCGGGTTAGATTTTCATGTATTCTTAATCTTTCAGATCTATTTGAACTTAAATGTACAGTTGATTCAGATTTTGCGGAAAGAATCACAATCAAATTGTTATTTCATTTGAAAGAATTATGATGTTTATGCTTAAATTGATGAATTAAAACTAACTTAAATATTTGTTATTAAAAATGTAAAAACACTTGAAAATTATTTATATTTTCAATTGATGACTTTAAAATTGTAAAGTGACTTATTTAACGCATGCTATATGTATTTTGTAATAGTATTAAAAGAAAAATCGAAGTTGTCGGTGAATTATGATCAACTCTGTATACCAATGATATCCCATGAAATACACTCCATAAGTTTCTTGGGATGTAAGTGTGGATTTGGCCTTAGTCTGAGAGTATGTTTATATAAAAATATATAGCCTCAAATAGTTTTCATCAACATTTAATGTTTTTAATCGTTTTTAATTTTTTATTAAAATAAATTGAAGTAATTCTCACACTTGTCTTTGACTCTTGTGGTGATGTACACTAAATTATTTCCAGAAAGCCAGGCAATCAACAAATATTATTACATGGAAGTTTTGAAACCTTTACATAAGGTATTCATCGAAAGCTGAAAGATTTATGGAAAGAAATCCAAGGATTTTGCATCATGATAATGCACCATCACATAATGCTATATTTGTGCGCTAGTTTTTGACAAATAAATAAATATCATTCAACAAGCTCTATTTATTACAAATATGGTCCCATGTGATTTCTTTCTCATTCCAACAATAAAATTATTGCTGTGCGGAGTGATTTCAGTCGATTGATTATGTAGCAGAAATTCGCTTCAGAAGGTGAAAGAGATGATTGGGTTAAGTGTTAACATATGATTATCGAATCAGATGGGGTCCAGTTTGAAGGTGATAAAATAAAACTGGATGCTTAGTTAAATTATTTAGCCTTATTTAAAAACCCCGATTAGTTTTCTAACAGAATGTATGGTTTTTGTGAAATTAAAAATATAGAGAAATATATATCTTTGGAGAAAATATTGATAAAAAGTAATCTTGCAAAACTATTTGGCTTACACTATAAAAATGTAACCAAAAAAAATGAAAAACATTTGAAAAGAAAAAATCTATTTCAGCAACAAAAAATAATAAATTATATATTACATTTTGTATTTTTAAAATTTCGATTATTTAAGTTCAATCAAATTACCTTTATGGGTTTGTTAGGATGTCCATAATTCAATGTCTTCCTTAATGGTAAGATTTTGTTATTCATAAGCAAAGATGGTAATTCATCGTCTTCGAAATCTGAATCAATACAAAATCGAGTTCCATAGAGTTCCGTGTCAGAGAATACTTGCTGTTCTTCTTCAAACCCTGAATGAGTTTCTCTTTGCTTTTGTTGTCTATAACGAATCTTTCCATTGTGCAGTTTTGTTTCTAAATCAACACTATAGTTGACAACGAATGTGTAAACTGTAAAGATTCTTTTTGATTTTCCACGCGATTTTTGTAAATGCTTCGCAAGAATAAAATATCTCTCTTTTTTATCTCTACAAAATTTAACTTGATAAATAAAATAAATAAATCAAAGTTGACAATAATTTACAGATTTTAGAAAGAATTAGATGATTAAATTAAGCTAAGTTTTCTATTTTCTATTTTGTTTTCTATTATATTCTTTTTTCATTGGAAAAATAAGAATATTTTATAAAATATCAGGAAAACGTTATGTAAAACGTCTCATTCCAGTAGATCTTTATCAGAAAATTTGCAGATCTGTATAACCAAGATTACAGAAATCAATAGATGCCCAAGGAAGGCAAACTAAACTATTTTAATATATTTTTAATTAAATTTGTTGAGTCCCTTTTTATTCGAATAGGTTTTGTACAAAAAACTCTAATAAATTCGGTTAAAATTAGTTGATTATTTTTGCCTTAAACGCGTATACATACATATATATTTTTGAAACACTCTATATATTCTAATATATATAATAATAAATAAATAGAAAATCTGATTGCATTTAATTTGTTTAAACCTACCTATACCAATTATTCAATATTTCCAATTTTTTCCGATCATAAATATTCTGGTTCATTTAAAATAAACAAAAATTAACGAATAATATTAATAAATTCTTCATATTTTTATTAATATCGTAATCTTTAATTAACAGCCTTTGGGATATTTATTCATTCTTATGACTAAAGTTTCTGTGGGTATAATTATTTTTCGATTAATTATATTTTTCAATATTTAAAAAATTTTCTACAAAAATAATTATAAAATAATTTTTACCATAAATATTAAATTCTCTTTAAATATTGAAAATTAAATATCAATTAAAACAAAATAATTAGACTTTTTTTAATATTTTCTTTAATTTTAATTTGAAAAACCAAACATTCATTTAATCAACTCGATATTAAAATATGATTGCTTTGCAAAATAATAATTAAATTAAAACAAAATTACAGGAAAACTGCTACGGTTTTAAGAGTGGAATCTAAAATGGACATGGAATCGTTAATATTCATTGTTCCATCGTGAGAAGTTGAATAGTAGCCGTCGTCCTTTTGGAAATTGTTATGCATGTCACTTGAGATTGTATCATATTGAAAACATGTGCAATTGCTCTCTATGGGAAAACTGGCATGATTGTTTAACATGTTTTCATTCATTGTTTCATGGTTCTCTGTGAAGAGGTAAGCTGGAGCAGTCACTGGATCAGTTTTCTCTTCCATCAAACAAATGAAACCAACTGACAAATCAGTCATGGGTGAAGTTGTCAAGAATTCATTGTTGGTAGTAAAGTCGATTTTGTAATAATCCTTGTCTTTTCTGTCGAAATTTATGGGATCTTCCCAATGTTCAGAAATCTAAAAAAATTGAACAATTATTGGAACATTTAAAATATTAATATGGTTAAGTTATCACCAAAGCAAGAATGAAGTGGTTATTTTATAAATTTATATTCCTCCATTCAACGAAGTGATTAAGGACTTATAGCTATTAGGTCTACAAATATGACTCCGCTGTTTTTATTTTTTATAATTAAAATTAAAATGAAATTATTTTTTTGTATATTTGTTGTTTAAATAATGTTCATTTTGAGCGCTAATTATAATAATATAATAATTTTTAAAATAGTTTGCACATCATTAATTATGTGCAATGTCAACATAATTAATGATGTGACAACATTTGTGCCGGAAAATAACCATTTGCGGGAAGCTTTATTATTTTTATTTAATTTAAAGAAAAATGCTGCCGAACCATATAAATTACTAGTACAGGCTTATGGCAACAATTCTTTAGCTGAAAGAACATGTCGGGAATGGTTTCAAAAATTCAAAACGGGCAATTTTTAATATATATGTTACTTACAGATTTCTACATCCGTAATGACTTGCTATTAATATAATATAAATATATCTTAATAGGTTTGATAAAATTCTTTCAGCTGAGTGTGTTTATCACTTCGTAACAGGAAAATTTAGGTCAATAAATCAAATAATGACTTTGAACCATTTTAATATTCATACTATACGATTAATTAGGTATGAACTGGATATTTTACGTAAAGCAAATGAACAGGATCATCAATCACATTATTATTTATTTATTTTTGTTCTTTTCTATATTTTCCTGGCCATTCTCGATAATCTGTGGTTGTTAATATAATCTTTTGCAATATAATATTTTTCTGTTGAAATTCAATCTGTTTGTGTTTGCAAACAGAAAAATTGTAGAGGAGATTTTATAAGACTTGTTTCATTCTGTAAAGAATTTATGAAAATAGTTAACAAAAAAGGAATATATTTGTTTGGTAAAAAAATAAATTACTTTTCGGTGATGATGAACTTACTGCAATCCGTTACAAGGAATTTAATTCTACCTAATCAAAGAACCATTTTGAAGTTAGTGAGGATTAATCAGAATGAATACAAAAAGACCCGTAGACATTGTACAACATATGATAATTCATTCATAATTCCACAACACATTTCATAGAAAAACCAGATTCATTGATTATATTTTTCAATTTTAAACTTGGCTTTAAAATAAGAATAAAAATTATTTCTTACTCAGGTATGTGTACTTTTTATAATAATTAATAATCTTTCAGCTTTAATTACCGTTTTGTCATTGTTAATATCAGAGGTTCTACTGCACTTATATTTTTCAGAAAAATAATTAATTTATCGATTTTATTTTAATAAAAATTAAACATGTAAAACCATATTGAAAAAATTAATCTTTTCTTCCTTCATTTTTTCTTCAATTTCTTTCTCACTCATGCGATTAAGAAAATTCCATTCGTGGAATCATAGCTACATAACTTTAAAGTTCATCTATAAAGTCAATATTCATCTTAAAGTATTACGAAATTGATTTTCCTGATATATTTATTTAATATTCATTCATGAAAGCAAATTTAAGTTTCTCCAATGACTCAGTTGCAGGCCAGTTCATTTGGAGCCATCTTAAGTGACTGCCAAAAATGTATAATATTCTAAAATGTTCTTTTCAAATGAATCAATATAGAAAATTTCAATAATAATAATAATAATAATAATAATAATAATAATAATAATAATAATAATAATAATAATAATAATAAT
>JBBMKC010158003.1:0-15587 GCA_037834085.1 Bipalium vagum
TCATCTTTATTATTATTACTATTTTTATTATGATTATTATTTATTATTATTATTAAATTATTTGTATTATTATTATCTTTATTATTATTTATTAATCTTTATTACTTAATTTCATATTGAATTGTTTAGTCGTGGTGATTATGAAGTTAAATATTCTATTAAGCTCGGTATATTTATTTAAGTTAAAATTCTTGTCTATATATTAAATATATAATTTATTTTATTTATGAATATAAATATAATATTTCAATACTTCGTTTTATCTTAACAAAGTCATTACTTCTCTTTTATCTTTGATTTTCATTAATAATTTATTTTATTAAAAATATATAAAATATAACTGTTTTGTTATAACACGTCTCCAATTGGCATTTTTATTATTTTATATAAAATATATATTAGATTTTTTTAATGTCCATAATTTACCAGAAATATATTACAAAATCGTTATACTTTATTACCATTTTTGCTGGAATCTTTCCTTGGTTAATATGACATGGAATGGTTAACTTTTCCTTCTTATATTGTAACCCTAAGTTTAATTCTTACATGAATTCATAATTATTGTGTACCTTTTTGTTTTTTCATCATATTTTCTATAAATTTGCCAATAATAATGCCTGGTTCCATTTAGGGCATTGAACTATCATGATATGGTCAGCATCAATAATAGATTGAATCTGATCAACAAAGATTGGGATCTGATGATGGTAATCAATAAGCAAAGGAAGTCTGATTTTGGGGTGATTTTATCATTTTTTGTTATCCAAAGTCAACTTGTTTTCTCAGAAATATCACAATTTGTTAGAAGAGATAGATCAAATGCAATTAGCCTATGCCAAACAAATAGCTGTATGACTTGAAATTGATTATTTGACAGATAACTCTATTTTCTTGTTTAGCCGTTTTTCAATTGGATTGAACAGGCTAAAGAAGATCTACAAGATTCTCATCTTTTTCATTCCATAGATGATGTTAAGGTACTTATTGTATAGGAATATATTATTTAGGTTGATGCATGTCTATAATTTTATTTTATTGTTTATTCAGTAAAATGTTTTATAAATCAAATTTTTCTTATACTATCTCTGAGTGAGAATTATCTCGGTTGTCATTTCTCTTAACTTGTGAATCTGTTTCAACCACGAGAAATAACTTTTCTCTGCACAAACAAGAAATTCATGATTTCACTTATTCAGTTCGGTGTGTGAATTAATTCTGTCCGTTTTTATGTCAATTAATTATTGATTTTTTTTATAAATATTTAATAACTAGATTTTTTTATTTTTTGTTTAGAAATATTGATATTTGCTAACAAACATTTTGAATTGTACCCATAACATCTTGTTTCACTCAGTTAAAAATGTAAAAATTTGAACCACAAAAACAAAATTTCCCAGCAGTGCTCATTTTCTTCTTTCATTTGAAAAAGACAGCACCTGAAGCTCCTGGACTGCTCGTGAAAGTTTATACTGAAATTTTTCCGGGCGATAAATCTTATAAAGTTTGATATAGACATTTTAAGATGGCTGATTTCAGTGTCCATGACAAACCTCGTTAAGCGGAAAATGTCCAAGGTCGATGAATTACAGATGCTAATTGATGAATATCATTGTCAACCGAAATGAGCTCGAGCACTTGTAAAGTGTTAAGATTTATAAAGAAGGTAGATGGTTTCCATATGAACTGAAAGAAAGGTATGCGGAGAGACTGAAAATAATGATTGAGATTTTGAAAGGTAAAAAAAGAAAAGGTTTTATGCACCACATTCTGGCTGGAGACAAAAATTGTATATAATTCCATAATACTAAACGAAGACTACTGATAACTATCCAAATCGACACCAAAGCGGTCTATTCACAGTAAGAAAGTATTGATGTGTATATGGTGGTACCAAAAGGGTTTAGTGAATTACGAATTTTTAAAAAAGAACCAAATCGCTATTGCTAAACTTTACAAATAACAATTGCCAAGGCTTTGAAAACTAACCGACCAGAATATGCAAAAAGACGACAAACTAATCTTCCATCACGATGACGTTCAGTCACATGTTGCAAAGATTATGAAGGCCATTGTGGAAGATCATTTTTGGAATGTTTTATCTCGGATATTTTCATCGAACATTGGTCCGAGTGATTGGTTGCTTATTAATAATAATTTATTATCAATGCTTCGAATGATGGCGCACGGGGTTTCGGAGCAGCACTTTAAAGATTGTAAAGAAATAGAAAAATGATTCAATGAAGGATCGCTTTGAAAGGCGAGTTCTTTTTCCACCAAGGACTCAAAAAACTGCCACTCAGATGCGAAAAAATAATATCAAACGATGGAATTTTCTTGTATTAAACAAAACGGGCGGAATTAATTCACATACCTAATATTTGTTACAAATAAATATTTCTCATTTTCTTATCGTACTATTTTGTCTTCTCTTGAACTATTACAATGAATTATCAGTAATATTTCTTAAGATATGAGTAAAATATTCAAAATGTTAAAAATAATATACAGAGAAATTATCTCACCTACTGATAGGCGTATTTTGTACAAAAAACTAATTGATTGTTTTTCTTGATCATTAAGGACTTGTGCTTAGGAAAGGTCTTTATTTGGAAACATTAAATTTAATATTGAAGTCTTCGAATCGATTTTTTTTCTTCAGTTTTATAAAATATTGCTTCAGTCTATTATTATTAGTAATAATATTAGTGTATTACAAATTTTAATTTGTTTAAATGAAATTGATAATTTTGTCTTGATAATTGTAATTTTATATTACACATTTTATACAGTACCTAATTAATGAAGAGTTGTGTCAGGTTAGAGTGCATCGACATTGTCTTCTGTTTTATATTATTTGTTGTATACATTTTGATTAGTGAGCTTAATATCCCTTTCAATGATATTTCATGTTATTTTTTATTTTATAAAAGAAAGATGTCGTCCACAGTAAAATATCAGTATAATGCAATAAAAGCACTGTTTTTAAATTGCAGATTGGATTATTTCCTCTGAAAATAATATTATTGCTTATATTATTATTTTACTGCCATAATGATAACCTAGTTGCATGTTTAAGGTCCCAGTTTTCATTCAAATATGCGTTTAGTTTTCGAACTATTTATTTGTTTAAATGATATAGAATTTATATTTTTTTATTATTAATAATACTTTAAATCTCTGTCTTTCTATTGTTAAGTCTTTTAACATGATATTTTCAATTTTTTCTAATTTTTAATATAAATATAAATCCCAATGTGAAGTTTATTAAAAAAATATGGATTTATTAAAATTTTTAGAAATAATATTGAACAAGTTACATTATACATCTTTGTAAAATAAATTAGAAATTTCAAAGATGATTTTATTTTCCTTGTGTGAGGAAGCAAATACTTCTGGTAGGTTTTTTTTATTGTAAAATAAGGTTTATTATTATCACATTAAAATGATCGATATATTATATTTTAGAAAAAATCGTTAATTAAGTGTAGTTAATTAAAATTATTTTACAATTTATATTCTGAAGAAAATTTTAAAATAATAAATTTCAAAAGAATGCTGAACTACTGTGTATATTCTATAAAAATTGCCTTAAGATAAGGCATTAAAATATTTTCTTTAATTAGGAAAATCCATTTTTTATCAATATGTTTATATAATTTTAATAACAAAAGAAATTTGAAGCATGTTGTGTAAGGCTTGCTTTATTTTTATTTTTTGACTAACTTTTTATTATAACCTCAATATATTATTAAACTTTTCATTATTTCTTTTATATATTATTTATTTTATTCACTAATATAATTATGTCTTCAAATTAACTGTGTATAAATAATTCTCATGAATAATAACTTTCAGTTATTTTTAATTAAGCTCTGAAAAAGTTTCTGTAATAATAATAATAATAAAATTAAAATTATTATTAAATTATGGTAAATAATAATAAAATTATGGAAGTTGTGTTATTATTAAAAATTTATTACTAAATTTAATGATTTTCGTCAATCACAGCCTATAATTCGAATTATTACAGTAATGTACTAAATAAACAATCGGCAATTAGCAAGTTACATTTTATATTATTATAGATAAAAGTACTGATTTTCTGATAATGGTTTGATTTGTGTGTTAATTTTGAAAGTCTTCCACTGTGTTTTAGTTTTAGTTTGTTTTATTTCTCTTTAGTTAAACAACCGTTTGTTAATAATTTAAAAATAAAATTTTATGACATTTTTGCAGATTAACTACAATTTTAGCTTCACATTAAGCTGTGTTTACTTTTTGTCATTATTTATCAAATATTTATCAATTTAAGTAAATATTAAGAATTATTATTATGCTTATTATTAATTATATTTTTAATTATTAATAATATAATTAAAAATGATTGATAAAAGGTTTCATTCTTATTAGATGTATTCTTTTGATATATGGAATTATCTTGATATATATAATAAATTATTTAATTTAATAACCGTTAGAATGATAATATGAGAGTACTTAACACTACCTAGATCATTTGATGAGTATTCAATATATAAAATGTTTATATATTGTGACATTTTATACTTTGGTCCGATCAATTGCAGCAGATTTCAGATTATATAAATTTTTTTTCAGTTAATATTGGAACCAAGTTTTTGTATTTTTCCTCGTAATATTTTATTTATTTATTTAATAATTTCGAACTGATATTTTATAATTTATAATTTTATTCAGTATTATCTTACTTTCATTTAGTGAAAGATGTTGAAGTGTACTTATGGCTTCAAATAGTTTCATTAAAAAATGTTAATATTGCATTGATGAAAAATCCGAAAGTCTAAAATTTTCTTTTCTATATTTATATGTCTAATGGTTGAAAAGCATGGAAATAATATGTTTTGTTTGTTTTAATAATATGATGAAAAAATTGATAATAAATTTTTGATTTTTCAAATATTTTGTATTACCATAATAAATATAATAATAAAAATTGCAGCAACTTATCGAAAACCAAGTGGAGTTCAAGAACAAATTGGAAAAGGCAAAAGCAGAATATTTAACACTGTGTCAAAATGATTCCAAGATCAATCAAATGGTTGCCAACAATGATCTTTGTAAAATCAAAGAAAATCCTTATACACTGTTGAATCAGGAGGTATGAGATTTGTTCTGCTTACTTTAATCAAAGTAAATATCATTGGCTTTTAAATAAATATTAAAATTATGTTCTATTATTACACGTGTAATGAATCCGAGGCAATTAGAAAACGAATTTCTTCTGCGCGAATAAAAAACAATTCACATTTCTTTCCTTTGAATCGTTTCCATAATCGTATTTCCTTTTGGTATTCATTTGTACCCGAAAACATAACTAAAAACAACTATAGTCTAATAAAACAACAACTACAGTCTTTTTTTTTTCAAAAAACTTGAAGCTTGACTTTTATTCGTTTTAAAGTTATTACGAATCAATGTAGACGTTCACAATCCGATAAAAAAGTATTGATTAAATTGTGAATGTTCTCTTGGTTTTTTATATAAACATAGTAAAATCGTAATTTTTAATCTTAAACAGTTTTTTTCTCTTTCACAATCGATCATAAAAGAAATGAAAACGGAAATTGAAAATATAAAGTCCGAAAAACAGACTTGTCTGAGTATTAAATATTTTCTATTTATTTATATTATTCATTTTTTATATTTTCCTTATTCTTGATAGAAAATAATGAAAAATCGCGAATTCATTCAAGGAAATTAATCAAGCAAATATAAGAAATTCTTTTGTAAATTTTGTAAACAAACATTTATTTTCCGTTATTACTTATAAATCGATTTGTAATTGTGAAATCTTTAGTCAAAAGACATTTACTGACACTGAATGAAGACTGCCACGAATAAGTAGGTTTGATAATTTGTTAACCATATCGATTTTCTTTGACTTTTCTTTATATTATTGGTTTTACTAAACAAACAAACGGATATATTAAAGTCAGGACTTGTATTTCTATTGAAAATCGATAATCTTTAATCTATAACAGAGTGTTCCTTTAGATTTTTAGAATCTGTCGCTAAATTGGTTTTGTTGTATCTGCATCATCTTTTTCCTATTTTTTTTCTTTTTATCTTAATTTTGCAGTTGATTCGTTTTATGGATTAGATTTTTTCTATTTTCAGTTTATTTCTACTGAATGGAATGCTTTACTGCAATTACTGCCATGTCGAGACGAATTTTTACAAAATCAGCTAATAAAACAAACTAAAAACGAACAGTTACGTGAGAATTATAGATCTCTGGCCAACAAACTTGGTCCTTGGATTGAAGATAAGCAGCTTTTCGTCAACAATCTTAGTTCGCCGGATAATGATTTATCTTTGGAAACTCACAAAAAGCAGCTGGAACAACTTGAAATTGAAATTTCTGAGATTAGCAACTTGGCCGAAAACGTTGATAAATGTATCCAGGTATGAATATCCCTGTCGAATCTCTCAAAATATTTGTATGAGAAATAAAATATAACGAAAAATTCTCCTAAATAAATAAAGACGTGTCAGACTATTGAATTTAATATTCAAGAAGAGTCCTCTAGAAAGGAAACATTCTCTTATCTTTTTAAAACAAAAGATATCTTACATAATTTATGATTTATTTGATTAAAGTTTCCACTGGTACTTTAAGTTAGATAAGTCGAGCTAAATTCATTTGATATTATCCACTAAAACAGTCAACTACTATTAAAGACGTAATGTGCTTGGATAAAGTCAGAAGAAGTGGAAAAAATACTTCAGAGAACAGCCTCTGAAATGATTAAGTTTAATTACTTTGATTAAGTTTTAAATATTCTAATCGACTTAAAAAACCACGAGGTTTTTAAAAAAAATTTTGATAATTTTAATAAATTATTCAATATTTATGAAAAATTATTTTTAAAAATAATAATTTAAATTGTTTTAATAGTAAGAATTATAATAAAATTAATTTTGAAATGCTTAATTGTAATATTAAAACAAATATTTTCTATATTTTAATATAAGAATATTATATAATATAAAAATGATATATTTAAACAAAACTATCTGACCTTCATTTTATAGTGGCATTTATACTAAAAATTAACCTTGAAAATATAATCCTGTGTATTTTAAATCAACCAGTTTTTATGCAATAGCTGTGGACGAAAGTTGTGATGTAACAGATCCAATTCATGCGTATTATATGTTAAAGCGTATTATACAAATGTTTTTTAAGACATGAAATAAAATTTTTAAAAAACAACGGGCGTATTATACACTTGTGAATACGGTACAATCCTTTTTATATATCAAATTCCTCCAGAAATAATATCTTTATTTTCTAGATGAAACCAAAGTATTATATCTTTAAAGAAACTTTTGACAGCCTTTCAATGCATCTAAACCACCCGTCTCTTTGATAAAGTTGCTATTATCTTAATCAGAATACAATTCTATCCACATCTTTCCGAAATGAATATTTTGATATTTATGTTTCAAATATTGCGGACAGATAAAATTCAATTATTTAAACAAGGTCTTTAAAAGTGACATTATCATCGCGAACCATGATCATTTTCTTACAAAATCAATCTTTTTATATAGACTTAACTATCAGAAAAATCGGCTACAGCCTTCTTCGAAGATGGGTCGTTTCTCATAAAAAAAGAAAATTTTCTCTTTATTTATTCTAAGAAAGTCAGATGAGTTAGATTCTTTTTTCTTTTCTGATATTCTTTTTGATAGCTTTAATAACGAATTTTTAAAATATTTTTTAAATAATCCATATTTATTTTTCATATTTTTTGCTAAAGTTTTTATACAAGGATTGTGTGGACTTTCGACATTTTTTCATTTCACCTTTTATTACTTTATGAACCGTTTTCAAATATAAATCCATCACATTTATTTATTGTAGGAACTACAAAAGAATATGATATTTGAAGTTCCGAACTGCCGATATACCATGGAAATTTTGCATGTATCCTGGGAACAATTACAATCATCAAAAAATAGAGCTAAAAGTGAAATTGAGAATCAAATTCTGACAAGAGACTCGAAGGGAATCAGCCAGTCTCAAATGGATGATTTCAGACGTTGTTTCAATCATTTTGATAGAAATAAAACTCGCACTCTTGATCCTAAAGAATTCAAAGCTTGTCTTGTGTCACTAGGTTGTAATCTGAAGGATGAAAAGGTAATAATTTTGGCTTCACTTCCAAGCAAATGAAATTATAGTTTTGTTTTTAATGTTTTGCCATTGCTTTCGATCTCATTTTCAATATTGTTTTCCTGTTTCATTTTTATAGAATCCAAAAGTCGGTAGAAAGTCTCTACTGGTAAGTATAGTCCTGTATATTAGTCCTTTGATAAAACTCAATTATGTGAATTTGTAAATAAATACTTTTACTGGCACGATTCGTAAAATATTTTAATTATTTCAGAGATAACGGTGAAAAATGATCTTTATTTTCTTGAAATGTTGTTTGGTGACGATTTTGATCTTAATCATTATAATTATTCTTTTAATATTGGATTTTTTTTCTTTTTAACATTTTCTTTTCTAAATCTTATTTAAAAATTACTTAATTGAAAAATAGAACAAATTTCTTAAGATATTTTTTATGTGTTCTATTTTCTCTTGAAACGGAAAGTTTTCATTTTAAAATGCTTTCCGCTCTGTAATATTTTTAATAAGAAAATCTCTTGAAGAAAGTTTAAAAATGGATGAGAAATAATTAATTTGCTTTCATGTTTATATTTATTATTATTATTTATTTATAATTTATTATTATATCATAATTATCATAATTAAAATTCTATTAGCAATTTTTGTTAAATTAATTAATTAATGTTATTTTGATATTTATATATTACATTTCTTAAATAATAAATGAGTTTTTCTCAATATTAAAATAAATAATATTTAATTAATAATAATAATAATTTCATTTTGAATCAATATTTATGATTAATTATAACAAGTGTAAATAATTATCGATTCTTTTAGGATTCTTAGTAAAAATAAGTCAAATATTATTATTCTTCATTATTTACAGTGATGTTAAAAAGTATTCGTACACTTCACTTTTTAAACTAAACAGGTTTAATAATCAAAATTTGTTAAATTTTTGAATAAATCAATAGAAAACTTTTTAAAAATTAGTTAGAACAAATATTTTATTGAATTTAGCAGTTTTCAAAGAAATTCAAAAACTAATATTATATATTTCACTGGGAAATAATATTCGTACACTTTACTTTTTTTGCAAATTCAGTTTTCTGATTTCAAAATGAAAATATTTAATTGACCAGAATGAAACTTCTTTTAATCGACATTTTTGCTTAATAATAATGAATTTAATTTTAAAAGTTTAAGATGATACACAAAAATCTCAATTAGATGGAGTAACCAAACACAGATTAGTGTCGTTGTTTAAGAACACAATTAGCTTTCACAATATTGGAAAAGAACTGAAACTATCTCATTCCACAGTTCAATATGCAATAAAAAAAGTTTCAAGCCGAATCTAATGCAAATGAGAAGAGATCATACAGACCAAAGTCAAGTCACTAAAAGACCAACAAAAATACACAAATAAGTTATCCCAGTAAACATCGCTTCAACTTCAGGAGCTACTGTTTCATTCGAAACAATTCAAATTTGGCTACATGAAGTAGTTTATCAAGCTCGAGTCCTAAAAAAAAACCTTTCATTATTGAAATAAGCCGACAAAAAGACTTGAATTTGCTAAAGCTCATGTTAATAGGCCTTTGGAATTCTGGATGCTTTTAAATTTTCTGATGATAATAAAAACAATGAATAAATTTTGGTTCTGATGAGCAAAAATTTATTTGGAGAAAATCTAAGACAGACTTTGTACTCAGTTAAATATGATACATGGATGTGATAGTTTTGTTGCTTGATGCTGTATGAGTGCAGGTGGTGTTGGAGAACTTGTAATATAAGGTTTTTTCATAATTAATCTACCATTTTGTAATAATAGAAAGATTTATGACTGTCCTAAAGAATGTTATAAAAAACTGAAAGGGGATTGAACAAAGTTTTGAAGAATTATGTATTAAAAACCCTAACCTGTTCCCACAGTACAATATTCCGAAGATTACTGCTAAAGTAACCAAGGTATTTTGGCTTTATAAGGCCAGATAAATATTGTTTACATCAGACATTAACTGTGTAGAAAATTTTTAAAGTCGCCTTTTGGAGAGAAAATTTCACCAAAATGATTTTCATCCCGAAAAGAGCTAATTGAGGGTTTGGTGAAATCATGATCGGAAATAATTTTTTAACCTACTAAACCTTTAGTGGAATCAATTACCTCAATCTATAATTAACAATAATTGACTTCTTACAAAGTATTACATACGATGTTGGTGTCGAAAATCCACTGTCTTCGGAAATTAAAGGTGTACGAAAAATTTTGTCAAAATGAAATTTATAGTATTAAAAATTTTTATGAAAACTATCTGAAATAAAGAAAATTTTCGTGATTACTTATTTTTTGTCTAATTTCTATTGATTTTTTTGTAAACCTAAAGCGTTCAGCAAATAAAAATCGGTTTCAGCCTAAAAAGTGAAGTATACGAATAATTATTTCCATTACTTTATATGATTTTTTTATTTTCCATTGTTCGTAATAAAATCAGAAATAATCAATTATAAAAAAAATAATTCGAAGAGTATCTGATTTTTGAAATATATTTTCTTAATGATGCATAATTTATGCATACCATCCATCCTCATTAATTAATACTTCCAATAAAACTTTCACATTTTAAATTTCAATTTTTATTATTTTTCGGTTTTCAATTTTCATTTCACAAAGAAGAATTACATAATATTGATTATTTTAAAATCTGAAAGCTCACATCAATCTTAAGAATGAACTTTATTCGTGAAAATTTCTCGTTCCAATTTGAAACTATTCCACAACCATAGCATGTACAACTTTCTAGATACAATAGGCCGATTTGAATTTTTTTAATTTTTCTCCCAGTAATCGTCAAAATGTATTGTTTTTTTAAAAGTGGTTATTTAAAAATAGTAATTAGTTTATTTTAATAGGAATGACTTTTAAAATCATAAGATTGATGATACAATCTTTTTTTTAATTATTATTATTATTATTATGTCAGGAGTTTTCGTTTTTATTTTCGAAATGAGAATAATGTCTTTGCTCTTTTTTCCTTATTTTTATCAATTAATGATTTTTATTATCCTCAGGAATTAAATCTCTCTTCAAAGTGTTGATTTATCGCTTGATTGTCTGAATTTCTGACTATTCCTTATTAATTATAAAAATTAAAATAATTAACAGTATATTAAAAGATTTTTTTATATTAAACGGTTTTTTATTAGTTTAAAAATGATTTCGTGGAATGATTTTACTGCATTTTTGTTGTCATATTTTCATCTTTTGGTATAATTAGGTTTTTGTTGGGTAGTTTCACTGATTTGAAAATCGCTTATTAATAATAATATTAATTTTTAATCATGATTTTAATTAATTTTCCATAAGTTTGATTTTTATGTGTGGTTTTAAGATATTTATTTTGGATTTTTATTATTATTGTCTCGAGATTATTTAAAAATTTATATGTAAAATTATAACTATTTATTTATATCTTTTAATTTAAAAATTTATTAAATATTTTTATCCTCTTTATTACCTTTATACTAATGTGTAATTTTAAGCTCACAGATTATACTGACCTCTCATTTAGTTATTAACGTGCTCAAGAATCAACATAGCCAAGATAAACTTTACTGTATGAATCAAGTGAATCACAGTAAATCTTTATTTTCACTACAAAGCAACCACAACCACATTAAGTATGTGGAGATAAGTTGAAAATTAGTTGGGGATTGGGATTTCAGGAAGGTCAACGTCAATCCTATAAAATAAAAATTAATTATATGTATGAGGAGTCTAATTAAATCTGGGGAATTTTTTAATTATTTATTTTAAAATATTTAAAAGTATGAATGAAATTTTTAAAAAAATTACACTATTTTTCATGTAATTTAATCCATGTTTCATATTATTAAGTCTTTGTTTTAATTTAAAAATGTTATCCGAAATTAAAATTCATATAGAGATATTTTTAATTTTTTTCTATTATAAAATAATTTTATCATTTCCTAAATTTAAAAGATCTTTCAATGAAAGAAAACAAAGGGAAAGAAAAAATTCTATAGAAACTGAGTTACGAAGCTAAAGGAAGGTTCGGAAATATGAAAGTGGAAAAAGGATTGCTGATATTTCCTCTGATTTTGATAAGAAATACAAATTCGTTGAAAGTATAATAAGACTTTATAATAAAACTGGAAGAATTAATAAAATTGCAACCTGAAGAAGATTACCAATGGTGCAACAAATTACATAAAGTATTTTATTACTGAAGAGCACTATTTATAGGTCTATTGACGCGTTTAATTAAAGCCTTAAAAGAGTTAATCTAATAACAGAAAGAAGAAACAAATATAATAATATTTTAACTCGATGCGAATATGCTCGTTTCTTATAACAAAAGATGAGGACAATATAATTTTACAGAGGAATTTGGAATCAGTTGTTCTACCCGAAAATCATATTAGGTGTACAACTATGAATCCGGCTTTTTTAAAATGATAATAAAAATTTTGTTTGCTATAATTAATTATATTGAATTGATTTATAAACAAAAATATCATATAATTAATAATATCAAAAGACAGTTGTTTTAATATTCCTTGTTTAAATATTATAGCGATTCAAAATGTCAATATTCATCCCAAATAAACGACATTTGTGGGAAGTAATTCTACATTACTTTATTTCCAAGAAGACTGCAGCGGAAACGTGCCGCTTGCTTCGATATACCTATGGAGAACATGCTCCTTCGATGATCACATGTAAAGATTGGTTTTGCCGTTTTAGAAATGGCCAATATGATACGAACGACGAGGAGCATGGGAAGCCACAAAAACAATGTGAAACATTATATGAAACATGGATTGATTAAATTACAATAAATGGCAAAGAAATAATTGATAATCAATAATTTTTAAGTTATTAGACTGAAAATTTGAAATTTAACGATTAATTTTTAAAATTCTAAAATCAAAGAAAAAGAAAATGATATAGTATAACAATAAACGATAACCTCAACAGAAGCGATCAATGTGTCCCCGGATTGTCTGCTAGGGTCTGAATGGTGGCCTATGGACTTCTGAACTCCACAGGGCCGATTGCATAATCGAGGTGTGTCAACATCAAATACTGAAAACTTTTTTTTGTTTAAAAATAGCAAATATTTACTCGTTGTTAGATGATAACTTTAATAGTTTTGAGGTACCCACCTTGCTGTTTTTTTAAGCCTTTTAAGCTTTTTCCTGTCATTTAATTAATACGAGCATATATTAATTTAAGAAAAAATTAATCATTCATTGAATTTTCTCGCCAAAAAAATTGTATTTGTTTTCTTTCACCAAAAAAAATTATAAATATTGTTTAATTTAAAAGAAAATTGAAAAAAATTATCAAATTGGTATTATGATGATGATAATAATAATAATAATAATAATAATAATAATAATAATAATAATAATAAATTTTCACATTTTTTATTGAAAAGTGCTTACTTCTTTTAGTAAGAGAAAATTTTTTTTATAATCATAAATTATTTATTATTATTACATTTTTACAAGGGAGAAGCTGACTTTGTTAAAATAATGTCCGAAGTCGATCCTAATGGTTCTGGTGTGATTACCTTTGGAGCTTTTATTGATTACATGGCCAAAGAAACTGCAGAACAAGATACACTTCAACAGATTCTTCAATCATTTAAAGTCTTGTGTCAGGATAAGGTATAACTCAGTTGTCTTGCTTACGTTGATAATAATGCTTATGTTTTTTGCGGATGTCTTTAGGATTATATAACTGTTGACGAATTGCAAAGAGAATTGCCACCTACTGTAGCTGAGTATTGTATTTCAAATATGGTCCCTTATTCGGAGGGAGGAGAAGGAGCTTTGGATTACAAAATGTTCGCCTCTTCTCTGTATGGGCATTCAGATTTATAGAAAATTTAATTTGAATTTGTTTCTCATTAGTTTTTGTAATTCTTTTTGTGGGATTTTCTATAACTAATTAATTCCAAACTTTATTGTCGCAATTCACACTGGGTATCAGTGTAATGTTAAAATTTTCAATTTAATTTTTTATAATAAACTTATTACTGATTCATTTTATTTGATCCTTAAAATGTCCCCTCTCTTCACTTTCAATCGATAAAGTTGACAGGGGGAGGCAATATTGACGGAAATGAGTTATTGTTATCAATTGTTCATTTTTACTGGAGTTAATATTAAGCTGATTGGGGTTTTCGTGAAATTGCGGAAAGTTTCTTTTATTTTCCGTCTTCGAAATTTATTTTTCATAATTATTTTAAAAGATTGTTTTTTGACTGCGCTTTTATAGCAGTTTTCTACAGTAAATCGACCAATCCAATCGATTGTTAAAAAAATTTCAACAATAACTTTTATTTTCCTTCCATAACTCGATTAGTGCTTTGAGTAAACTCAACAAAGATAAGAAAAAGATCTCGCTCTATTGTAAAAGATCGAATTGCCGCTCTACAAAATGTGTGAAGCCAAAGAAAAATATATTACCGGTAAATTGACATACAAATTTAATAAAGGTTCAACTTCACATTACATATATGATATCAAAATACAGTAGAAGGCGCACAAAATTAAAATAAACTTTACAGAAACCCAGTACTCAATCTCGAACACCGTTCCATACTTTGAAACTCAATTATCATGTTTGTGTTGTAAAATTGTCTTGCATTTAATATAAAATAAGTCATTTTTAATAACTAAAAATGTAGACAATATTTTCACGGATATTTAAAATATGCTTTTGTACCAACTATCCATATATGCTTTCTCGTGACTCCTCACTTTTTATAACTCGTTTTGTTCGTAATTCCTCTCGACCTTTTCGATTTTAAAACACCCTCCACAATATTGTATCCGCACCCTTAAGAACTAATTCAAAATACTTAAACTAAAACTTTATTCATAACAATTACAACTTCTAAATCAAAACCAAAACGTTATCTACGAATAAAATTAAAATCAAGTTCAACGTCAATACTGAAAAATAAAAGCAAAGCAATAATTAATAATAATAACATAAACGAGAAATAAATAAAAGTTTCGATCTCACCAAGAGCGACAAGGGGTCCACGGGTCATCCTCTAGGCCCTTCTCAGGTCGCCTAGGGGTTGCTGAGTCCCTTTGTAAAAATCCGGCTACATCATCAAAAAAAACAATCTTTCTGCCTATAAAATTACCAAGATCGTCCTCGGCCGGTACCCGGTTCTCGTCTTCTTCGGAAATAATCTGGGTAGAAATAATCTTGTGGTTAAAAATCTTCTTCGAGTAGGCTTCGTCGCAAATAATCCTTTTCTCTTGTGTTGTTAAATTATGGAGGCTCTGTCGCTAATGGGAATAGCCGTCTCCTTTTATAGTCGTAGAGATTGGTCTACGATCACCAATCCCTACGCTTAGAGACGGCTATTTT
>JBBMKC010158112.1:0-15586 GCA_037834085.1 Bipalium vagum
TCTTTTAATGCTTTTGGGCGAAACATAAATTTTATTATTTGATGATGTTATTGTTTCACAAATTTCTCTATATATCTTTTTCCTTTTAGAAGTAATTCCTATACTAATTTTTTTCTCCAATATATAATAGTATAGCTCTAAAATTTGATGTTGCAATAGGAACATAAATTAATAATTTTTTTTCCTCATGTTGGCATTCCTGTCATAATTGCAGTTCCAATTCCTAAAATCCCTCCAATAAAAGAAATTCATAATTTAAAATGAGAATCTATAGATGTATGTTTAAATTTTTAATTTTTATAATGTTTTAAAAAATCCCCTAAAACTGTTATTGTAATCTTTTTCAAATTTATTTTTATACTTAAAAATTCTTACATGGTCACCAATATTATACTTTGGTTTTTATGTTAATTGATTAATATTTTCATTTTCATTATTTTTTTTTTAATTTTTCTGGACTTTTACTCGTTACATTAGAAGATATTCCAATTGAATTATGAATTTTATTGTTATAAATAATTATTAAATTTGGTAATAAGTTTAACCATTTTCTATTTCCTTGTTCTGTGGATTTTTTAAACATCATACTCTTCAAATTTTTATTTTCATGAGTATTTTTAAAATGTATGTTTGTATTTAAATGTTTACTCTTATTATGTTTTAAAATACTTTTATTACAAACTTCACAAAAATATGTTTCAGTCATTTTTTTAAAAAGAAAATAATGATTATGCATAACATTAAATATTGAATTTTTATTACCACTTTAATGTTATTTTTTAAAGTAGTAAAAAAATAGTTGTGGTTTTTCTTAAAAAATTTCTGATCCAAGTGATTTTTGACTTCTTCATTGGAACTAAAATTTTTACCATCTAAAAAATTTTGTACGGAACTAAAGAGATAATAATCAGATCGTGCTAGATCTTGGTATAATGGTTGATTTCAACACTTCAAATGCAAACTGTAACTGCTTCTGACGAGTCCATAAACTTGTGTGAGATCGGGTATTATTCTGCTGGAATATCACACCTTTTTATTAATCAATTCTGGCCTTCTTTGATTCATGGTGGTTATATAATTAATCAGAATTCATAATGTTCTGATGATAAACAAGATGCAGACGAGCCAAATCTAGGTTAATCATCATAAAAACATGGTGCAATTTTGGTTTATAAAATATCTTCTGATACGTAGGAATAATTAAACACGGTAATTTCAGTCGCGCTCTAACTATAATCTAGTGTAAGCCGAAAATGTCTTTGTGCTGAACCCTTTTCCAAAGTGATCCTCAGCTTTGAAGAGGAGATGCACGATCCAGACACAAGTAACCAGTTTATAGTCACTGACTCTACGGGCACCATCTATCAATGGGATTATCATAGTTTCTACACTTCTCTAAAGGAGAACTCCATGACTTTAACCCCACCTGAAATCATTGTCTCAACACCATTCATTCATGAATCATCTGGATTCAATCACTACAAAAGGTATTTTTAAAAGTGCAGTTTTACAGCTTATTATGGATTTTTTTAATAAAAATAAATTTATTAACGAGTTCTCATAACAATATTGATAAGCTTTTCAAGTTTTCAAAAGTGGTTTAAGATATTAAAATTGGTTGGTTTATGCACCTATTATTGAAACATTATTCAAAAATTGACTAAATTCATGTTTAAAATTGGTTATTTATTTAAGGCAGACTAAATAATTTTTCAACATTGATATCTAAAAGCATCAAATTTTAAAAACATAATTAAACAAGATAAAATAAAATTTATTGTAAATTAATTTCTAAAATTATAACATTGAATTTTTAAACTGAACATAACACCAGCTTTGTTTATATGTTGTATTTTTATTAAAATTTTAATTAAACTCATTGCTACTAGAAATTACTATTAGGGATGGCAGGAAAGCAAATTGCACAAATTGCTATTGATGAATATGGAAGACCACTTGTTATATTAAAAGATGAAGAAAAGAAAAAACGGCTTGTTGGGATTGAAGCTCATAAGGTATAATAATTATGTTATCAGTAATTAATAACTGTCTTTTAGTCCCATATTATGGCAGCTAAGACAGTTTCTAATATCTTACGTACATCCCTTGGACCTAAAGGACTGGACAAGATTATGGTTAGTTCAGATAATGACATTACAGTGACTAATGATGGAAGAACAATTATGGAAATGATGGACGTTGAACATGAAATTGCTAAGTTAATGGTTGAGCTTAGTAAATCACAAGATGATGAAATTGGTGATGGAACTACTGGAGTTGTGGTTTTGGCTGGAGCTCTTTTAGAGCAAGCTGAACAATTATTAGATCGTGGTATACATCCTATTCGTGTATCAGATGGTTACGAGATGGCTGCAAAAATGTGTTTAGAAGAATTAGATAAAATCAGTGATACGTTTGTATTTAGCATGGAAAATAAGGAGCCTTTAATTCAAACCGCTATGACTACATTAGGTTCAAAAATCGTCAATAAATGCCATAGATTATTTGCTGAAATGGCTGTTGAAGCTGTTTTATCTGTTGCAGATGTTGAACGAAAAGATGTAGATTTTGAACTGATAAAAGTTGATGGTAAAGTTGGAGGAAACTTATCAGACTCACTTTTGGTAAAAGGAGTTATTGTTGATAAAGATTTCTCACATCCCCAAATGCCAAAATTTATCAAAGACGCGAAAATTGCCATATTAACTTGCGCATTTGAACCACCAAAGCCAAAAACAAAGCACAATCTTTATGTAGAATCCGTTAAAGATTATGAGAATTTGGCTAAATATGAACATGATAAATTTGTAGAGATGGTAGACCAAGTTAAAGAATCTGGCGCAAATCTGGTGATTTGTCAATGGGGCTTTGATGATGAAGCTAATCATTTATTGTACCAAAAAAGTCTTCCTGCTGTGCGATGGGTTGGTGGTCCAGAAATTGAATTGATAGCCATTGCAACCGGTGGACGAATCGTTCCTCGATTTGAAGAATTGACATCCGAAAAACTGGGAAATGCTGGAATAGTTCGTGAATTGTCATTTGGAACTACAAAGGACAAGATGCTTGTGATAGAGGAATGTAAAAACTCCAAAGCCGTTACTTGCTTCCTTAGAGGTGGTTCGAGAATGATTGTTGATGAAGCTAAACGGTCATTACATGACGCCTTATGCGTAGTTCGAAATTTGGTATGCTTTTTTCAATAATCTTATTTAAGAATAATCAATAAATTCTTTGAAGGTGCGAGATCCTAGAGTGGTATATGGTGGAGGAGCCTCGGAAATCGCGTGCTCACTCGCTGTTTCTAATGCTGCAGATCAAATACCAGGTTTGGAACAATATGCCATGAAAGCATTTGCTGAAGCGTTGGAGGCTATTCCGATTGCATTATCGGAAAACTCTGGCCTTCCTTCAATATCAACTGTTGCCGAATTGAAAGCCAGTCAACTGAAGGAACAAAACCCGAGATTGGGAGTAGATTGCAAGCGAGTGGGTACAAATGACATGAAAGAACAGCTCGTTCTAGAAACGCTTAGCTCGAAAAAGGCTCAGATCATGTTAGCTGTTCAGGTGTGTAAGATGATCTTGAAGATTGATGATATCAGAGTTCATGCTGAAGATGTAAGTGCAAATTATTAATAATTTTATAATTTACATAAATTTTAAAATTATACGTCATTCAGAAATAATCAGTATTTCTGGTGTAAGTCACTTGTTTTATTATTTGTTATGTTGCTTTATTTTCCATTAATTGTTTCTCTTTCAGCTTGAATCTTTGTATTAATTCTGAATTTGTGTTGCCAAGTTGTATATGTTTATTTACAAGTTGAATAAACACCTAGTCCATCCTTTTGTCATTTGAATGTGATTATATTTTTGGATTCCCAGCCTCTGTTCTCAAGCTCAATAGAAGTATTGTTCCTGTTTCTCAGGATTTTTCGTATTTATCATAGCTCACTTTAGTCAACTTATTTAATCGGTAAATTTATCAGTCAATCAATTCGAAATGTATCTCAGACCATTAGCTAATTTCTGAATATTTTGAAATTTGAGAATTGTTGTCTTAAGGATATCTGTTTAGTTTTTATTCAAATACTGTTTAGATATTGTAGCAATTTTCAAATTAATTAATTTTTTAACATTCTGTGGCTGCTTTTAATCTGAAATGAATAAGAACCAATAAGAAATTAGTTTCGATTTTGTCACCAGTTTAAATTTTGTAATCGAGAGAAAAGTGACATCTTTCTTTTGAAATAATGAAAGAAATTATCTATGCGAGAATAGGTTCAATTTATATAACAAAGTGGCCTTAAAATCCACAAATAAACTAATTTACGATTTAATCAGTATTAGCAACAAATCTAATAAGAAAATGAAGTTGTTTCAAAACCTTATGTATTTTCTTAAAGGCTTAATAACGAAATTTTTATAGTTAATGATTTTTATTTTTTGGAAAATATTGATTGAATTTAATTTGGAAGTTCTATTACGCGTTTTTCCTGTTTGACATTATTACACTAAATACCAACGATCCTATGTTGTCTTTTAGTAACTGAATATAAAAAATAACAATTTCTCTTAGATTAAAAACAAGTTATCAGGATAAATTCTAGAAAGGCATTTATTATTAGACTTGTTTTAGTTGAGCTTTATAAATATGACAATTCATAAGAATCTAACCTTCAAACTATATTTAGAACACATCATATAAGTTTATATTAAGTCGTTCTATTTCAAAAGTACTTGGTGTGCATAAAAAATCTCGTACCTTTTCAGCAATTACATTAGTTCTTATCGATTCAAAACTTATTCTTATAACTTTCACAGTAACGTTAATCGTAAAATTACCGAGAAATAGGACTATATTTCAGATCTTAACTGATTTCGCACTACTATTTATATTAATTCTTGGTACGTAGATCTCTATGTCATGCTCGGACAATAACGACATTAATTCATCCTAACTGAGGCTGATATGGGTTAAAGCTTGTGACCTACTAAAATCAAAACTCAGAACCACTAATAAACTTTATTATGATCGTAAAATGGTTTAATAAACACTAAACTACTCTCAAACAAACCTCAATCACTTTTCAGACACTTAAAATGCTGTGCAGGATATTCCTGGTCAGCCAAAATAAAATTACCAAATAATGAAAACATATTTTTTTTCGACTTAGTAATTTTGATCGAAAATAATGATTTTACGCTAGCTTATATACTAATTTTATTGTTATTTAACGTCTCTGATTAAACAGTTAAGCTGTCAATTATCATAAATAAATATTTCTAAAATAAATCTAGTTTAGGTAAGCATGCTACTTACCAAAAATCAGTAGTTGCTCCTAAATTAATATTTTTAATTTTATTTATTATGAGGAGGCTAATCAGACCTGGGGAATTTTTAAAAAGTATTAATGAAATTTTAAAAATGAACTTATTTTTAAAATTTAATAAAAAAGGAATTTCTTAAATTATTAAAATTAATTCTAAAAATTAAATTGTTAAAAAATTGAATAAAAATATAAAAGATCAACCTTTAATAAAAAGATTTATCAATCAAGGATAATCAGACTACATTGAAAATTCATTGAGTTTTACTTTTTTCAATTTTTAATTTGAATGTTAATCTCTGGTTACCGTTTTTTTTATTAATAATGATTCGCATATCTTCCGTTCATCGTCATTATCGAAATTATTCATAATTACTCAAAATTCTTCAGCGCTAACTCAACCTTTTTGCAAAACGCAATTCTATGAATGATCTAAAACTTTACTGGTTCTGCTTAATTGCAAGGTAAGGCAATATACAAATAAAATCATCATATAATCAGTTCTTCTTATCCGATTATAATAAAATTTATCTTAAATTAAAGCTATTGAAATGTTGAATATTCCAGAAAGACATGCATTTACTTCATTATATAATAATTCCTCAAAAGTTGCTCAGTTGAAGACAGTGTTCTTCCAGGAAGGCCTTCCAAAATAACAGATAAAATTAAATATATTAAGCAATTTTGAATAATGAACCTTCAAACAGTGTCCGTTTTGTTGCACGAGAAGCAAACCTACCAAATATTAAGCACATCAAATTATGCGAGAAATCATTGATTAGAAACCACAAATGATGTATGGTATGCAACATTTATATGAGGAAGATTTGCACCTGCGTATGGAAATATTGAAAAACATGATACCGATTCTTGAGGACCAGAAAAACAATGGCAATATATTGTTGGGCTTACCCAAGACTGGGAAAATAAAACCAAGGAAAATCATGAAAAAAGGTTTAAATTAAAAAAAATCATAATAATAATATTAATAATTAAAGTTAATTAACTATTGAAAAAAATTAAAAATTCCCCGGTATTTTTATTTTGATAATACTTAATAAATAAAACAGCCCTCCAGAAGTTATTTTTACTTTTAAAGAATTCTAAGAGGTAATTTATAAATATTAATAGTCATCAGAAAATAATTTTTTAGGGAATTTTAGAGTTTTAATAAAATTTTTAGAATTTTAAGATTAATTTTGAGATTATTTCAAGAATAATCTCCAGATGAAGATCAGTTTCAGAAAGTATATAAGCAGAGGAACTCTAGCATATTTTCACCCCTCAGAAAACGTTCTTATAATTATTGTCATTTATGAAGAATACTGAAGCAGATTTCTATAAAGGAAGGATACTGAAGCAGATTTCTACAAAGGAAGGAAATTACAGTTCAATTCACAAGTATTTCAACGTTTATTTAAATGCTGGGACTATGCTTAAAATTCCCAACCAGCGGGTTACCGGTTAGCAACCGTTAGGGCTCAGACGATAACTCGGGAGTTTTAGCGGAAGATAAACCGTAAGATTGTTCTATTTTCTTTTATTTTTTAAAATAAAGTAACTATTAATATTGATTAACTTAGCGTATAAGTAATATTTTGTTTTAATTAGACTTGGAATTAAACATTATATTATAATTGACTTTTTATTTGACATTGCAGTTTGATATACTTATTATTCTATTAATTCATTTGATTTTTTTGTTGCTTGATTATATTTTGTTTTGCGGAGAAAGTTTGTGAAACATTTCAGACATTAATTGTGATCCCAGACTTTTGATTATCATTCTGTATTTTTTGATTGTGTGATATAAATACAAATTGTTGCTTTACTGATTTTTATTATTTGCACTTCCTAAGAGTTGGAGTCAGGTCTAAATTTGATACACTAAACAGTGAACAAAACAGACTTTCACTTATTGAAGCGAAAAGTTTTAAATAAAAATTTAGAAGTGAAAACTTAGAGGTTAATAAAGAAATTCTCTACTTTGACTATAGATTAATTTAAAAATGTTACTAAGAATAAGAGGAAACTATAAGTATTTGAATATTTTGTGAGCAGCAAAAGCATATACAAAAAATTATGATGAATTATTATCTTAAAGGAACACCGTCTTTATATAATAATTATTATTATCCAAAAATATTAAATCAATTCAATGATAATCTGTCAGTACTGATGTCACAATATCAAAATCTGAGAATTTTGATATTACTGATGATCCGGTTCTTGGTCTATTAATCCCACTGGAAAGGATCATCTGTGATGATCCTTATCCATTCTCCGAAAAATTCTGTAATTAATTTGTCAGCTCTCTGTATGAAATTTTATATATTCTTCCATCCACACTTTCAATTTGTCTGATTCAATAGTTTCAAGATCAACGTTATTTCCGCCATGGTCTTTTCTCAATATATGTTCCCTTCATAGAACCTCGCTAGCCACAGTTCATCATTGATATCATTTGATTCAACTATACATTCCTCGATATCCTGTAATATATTTTTATTATTTCCAGGAATAGATTTATCGTCAAATCGACTGGATGGTCTGTCATATCTATTGAAGAATTCATCAATTTTAATAATATCATTAGTCGTTCTTGATTTCGCCCTTTTCCCTCACCATATAATTGTTCTTCATGTTGTCTTACGTATGGGTCTGCCAATTTATTTAAATAATCTCTTTGAATCTTTCTTTCCATTTCACTACTCACCTTCTTCTGTGCTTTTCACCCTTCTCAGAAGTCTGTTTCTTGACCTCAATCTTGTTCGGTCACGACTAATGAAGATTTCATTATTAACTTACCTTTTTATCTACATTGCGATACCTCTATCGGTGATGTGATCTTTTGAAATAGTTAACGGCTCTTTTCATCGATTTTCTCTTCTAACGCAACTAAATTCTTATATTCCACTCTTCTACTAGAGATTCCACCTGTTCCCATTATTGTGCCAGGTACGTCATTTGGGGCTTAAATATTCTTGCGGTAGTCTGCTGTTCTCCTTGATTTTCTACGTAAACAGCTCATCATCATTAAATATTCATCGTCGTCTACATTCAAAGCTTCTTACATTATTTCTAAAAAAGCTCATCATCGTTGCCCATTCCTGATCTCCAAATCTGATCATTCTTATCTAAATCTTCACTGGGCTTAATCAAAACATTTTAATTACACATTTCTTTTATATCGTCGTATTAACAACTTAATATCTAATTACTGTACCAAAAGTTCCACTATATAATATTTTATTATTTTACAACTTGCCATAAATTAGCAGAAGGTACTGCAAATTCCGTTACATGGATAAATAAATCAACAATTTTATCTTTTTTTCCGAACCATTGTCGAAATTCCTTTTAATTTTTTTACCAACATCATCTGGATACGGATTCATCAACACCATTGTATGCATCCTTTCTTCCAACAATTCGATCTACCCATTACCTAATATCACTAAAATTAATAGTAAAATTGTAATTTATCATAGACTTCTGTAGGGAAAAAGAAGAAATGGGAAAAATTATTTTTCATATCATTGTTATTAATTTATTTAACTATATTTTAATGTTATATTTATTTATTTCATTATTATTTTAATTATCTCAGGGTGAAAACCCAACAATATTCAAAAAAGTATTTATTGTTCATAAGAAACCTGAAATAATATATAATGTCATCAAGTAATGACACTACAAGGTTTCTTAAGATTAAAACAAAGAAAATTATACTATATCTATTTTTTCTTTAAAAAAACCAAACTTGGTAAGATTTATATTTTTAAGTCATCCCAACTAGAGTTTGTATACAGCCATTCTTCCCTTATCCAGGATCAATAGTTCGATGTGGTCATGATGGATTTCCTAAAGATCAAGTATATCTTCAAACGTCTCTTTTACAAAATAAAAAAGAAATATCTTCCGGTAATACTGAATACGTTAGAATACCTTACATTGTTTCCGGTCATAAAATGATGGTTATATGCAGAATTTCACTTGTTAATAACCAAACTTTGCAAAATAATCACACTGAATTAATTTTTCAATTGAGTGACAGTAATTTTTTTCTTAATTCTCTTAAAAATTAAAAAAAGTTTTCTTTTAAAATCTGATGGTTTTAAGTTTTCAAAAAAATATTTATTTTTAATTAAATTATTCAAGGTAATTAATAGTAATATGTTACCTTTGACTTATTCATAATAAGTTATTCTAGACATTTTAATAAAATGCACTTTTTTCTATGTGAACACGTAAATATTATTTAGGATTTTATTATTTTAATTATATTATTTCCAAATTTGAACTCGTACATCCCAGTTGCATGCACTTGGCATTTTTAAAATAATTTCTACTAAAACTATGAATTAGAAATGTAAAGCAATCTCTGCACTTTCGAATGTTAGATAAGTCAATGCATTCAAACAAATATGTTTTCAAAAAATATATTTTCATGTTTGAATATATAATAATTCATCTTCTGAGGTACAATTTCTTCTTTTTACAATATTCTTCCATTTCGAAAACATATTTTCGATTGGATTTAGCATTGGAGAGTAGAATGAAAGGTATTGTAAACGTGTTCCTTTCCTTGAAAAATATTTTTGACACTATTACAGTTGTGAAAAGGAACGTTATCCAGTATAAGTACACATTTACTAACTGATTTGCTTTCAATATATTTAAAAATATATTTATGCATCCCAGAAATGAGCCACTATTTGACGGCTTGTAATTAATTATATGAAAGAATATGGCACAAAAAACACTTATATTTTTAGATTTAATACTTTTATTTCTTGTTACTGGTGTTGACACAATCTTTGATCGGTCTTTAATAATTCTAACCAAACTTCATCTACAAAAAAAAATTACAGTCGGAAAATTCTTGTAACTCTTCCATAAGGTTGAGGCTTCGTCGGATAAAAGCAGATCAGATACGCCGACTAGGCATAAGTCATTCATACTGAGTGTTTCCTCAATATCTTTCAACCACCTTTCGGATTCAGTAGAGCTTCTGCCGTTATATCGATTGATTTGAAATCCCAAAATGAGTTTTTTGGTAAAGCATACATAACTAATTTTTTTCCATTCTTCTGGTTAGAGCATTTACATTTTCGGTTTGGTCGCCAGTTAGTTCTTCTTTACTACACATTGAAAAGATGTCAGAGTTATAAAAAGTATCTATTCAAACAAAATATCAATACATAACATGTAATTCTCATAAAGAGTGATATTTGTGAGTATGGTTTCATTACTGGTTTCTTTATCTTTTACTATCTTTTATTTACTTCTGGTTTCATTACTGATATGGTCATAACTTCTGGTTTTGATTAAGTTGACTTCAGTCTCATCAAAGCAAACCAGCTTACAGTTTTGAACATACTCAATATTCCTCGCATAAAGCTGTCTAGCCTTAATGTTTTTACAATTATTTCTCTCTTTGGGAACTCTGGCTAATCGCTTTCTGGTATAATTCATGTCAAGTAAAATTCTTGAGACAGAACTTTGGCTGACTAAGATGCACTCAAATCCAAATAGAAACAATTGAATTACAGGACCTGGCTTTAAATTTTTTTTATTAATAAGTCAGATAGAAATTACATTACATTATTTTTCCAATAAAATTCTGTTTTAAAAACGTGGAAAAATGACAGATTTTCCATCAATAATATACAATGTTATAATAATCAAAGTAAGTCAAACAATTCTATTTTTTGTTTTATTTCTTCATTAAGAAACGCCTGATTTGTTACCACCCCAATATATGCTTCTAAAATGTGTTTTTAAAAAGCACAATAATTAATTTGAAAAGAAAATTAAGCAATTCTTTTATTTCAGCCTTACGAGAAGTGAGAGGATACAATAATGAGGAATTCAGGTGTTTATTGCACTTCACTGACCCTATAGAAGATTCCATGCAAATATCACAGTCAGCGTTGCTCTTCATCGCCAACGCATTTATTCTCAAAATACGTTACGAGGTCAAACCAGAAATGATATACGGATTCACTATAGTAATTCTCCTAAAGACTATGCTGATCATAATGGCAGAACGACACTCTATTATTGATATTAAATTCAGAATGAAAAGGACTAATATGATGAAGCGACGAATCCATGACAAATTAACAAAAATAACAAGACAGTTAATAAGAAAATATCAAAATGATGGGAGAAAAAAATGGTCTATCAAAAATAAATACAAAGGGTTTTTGGGAAGCACTTATTAATGATTTTTTTATTCTTGTTTGAATAAAGCTTTTTCGATATTTGTTTTGGATCTTTGACGAATTTCTTAAAGAATCAGAAACACGTGAAAAAGTAGACGATTCTTATGTAACTAGAGCATGAAGGACAGGAATATATCAATTGACTTTGTCATATAAATTCTATCGCTTTTTCATTGCAGCTGAAATTGGTTATACTCATCTAAAATACATATATTATGAATAAAAAAAATTATATAAAATTTGAACTAAATTATAAAAGTTTTTGAATTATAGAAAATAATTTTATAAAAATTATGAATGAATTTGTGACTTTCAAAAAATTTATTGATGTATTAAAACAAGGTGGACCCCACTTTATGGCATGCTACCAAATTTTATGTACACCGATGATATCTACTTACACTGGTCTACAGCATTCTTGTATCGGAGACAAATCTATATTTTTCTGAAAATACTTTTAAAATCATTAATTTTATTATATAAATTATAATCGTAACACTTCCAGATCTAAAAAAAATCATAAATTAAATATAAATTACCACAAAATTTAAACATTTGTTTAAATATTCTTTATTAGTTAGCACTTATTGAAAATGCCAAGAAACTGCGAGAACAAACCGAACAATTTCTGTTATGTTTGTGGTTCTGTTGGGATCCACAGTGAAATCCTCAGAAAAACTGGTAAAAAACCAGTCTGATCAAACAAAATTCAAAGATTCCAGAGATCGCTGATGTACCTCAGGAGCCGATGGAAAGTGACGAAACTTGTTATCGACATCGGAAACATTTGATTTAATTTGATATTTGAAATTAAATTTACATTTTATATGCATGAAAATGCTTCTTATCTTTATTTTTATATCTCTGAATAAAGAATGTGATTTTGTATTTTATATTGTAAAAATAATATTTAAAAAATTAATAAAATTATAAATAATAATCATTTTAAAAATAAATTAAAAGTTAATTAAGGGCGGAGGTAGATATTAATTAAAATATTAACCCACGTGAATAATCATTATTATTATAGAAATTAAACAGTTTACTATAAATAAATGTTGTTGATATAATATTAACTAAAATTCTTATTAAATTATTCTGAAATCTAAATTATTTTCGACGTCGAGTTTTTTATATATTGGGCTAATAAAATTATTTTCTTTGTCTAGCTCGAGATAGTTTTATCGCAATGGATGTTTCTAATTTTGAAGAATACCAAATAAATGTTGATGAATTAATTATTTTTGGCTTGATTAAAGTATTCTACACACTTTTTACACTTTAGATGTGTGTCTGAAAAAGTAAATCCGTTCAATGAATCTCATAACGGATCTTTACGAGAAACATCATTAATGGGATTTTCTATGAACTTTATATCATTTTAATCCTTATAACATTTTTAATATTCTAATTTTTCCGAAACCAATTATTTCAGACTATTTATTATAGGTCAAGAGAACTGATGAGTTTAGTGATTGTACTTCTCTAGAAAGACGCAAATCATAAATCATTTTAAAGAATTTGTAAAATCAAAATTAGAAAATAAAACATGAATTATGAAATTAATAATAATAATAACAAAAGAAATAAAAATGTTAATAGGTATCTTAACCTACACAAGGATTTGCTCTATTAAACAAGTAAATATTACCTTTCTGGAAAATCATTTTCCATAAGCAGAATCACTGATCGACATGCAAAGAACAAGATTTCGCAAACTTGAAGAATTCCCAATAGCTTATATATTTAAACAAATAAACTTTGACAACAAAAAAGTAATATTTTAGGCACGTACAATGTTTCCATAGAAACGTAATTAGATATCGCGGGACCAATCGAATAACCTCGATTTTCACATAATATATGTTTCAATATTATGATACTAAGTTTATAAATGCAATCACTAATTAGTTTAAGTTGTAGTGAAATCCTGTTCCTTCATTGCAATTTCAAAAAACGACACTGGATGACAAAAAATCTAGTTAAAATACGACAGAAAATCGATCGATCAATTAATCATTTTATATTATTGATGTTTTTTTGGATACATTCAAACTTAATTTGGCTGCTTCTAAAGTTGGAATTTTCAGCGGAATTTTACAATGATCTTGAAGTAAGATGGTTCTTCATTTATTGTTATTATTATTATTTAACAACTTTCACTCTACATAATATGTAATAACGAGTTTGGAATGATTAATTTATTTTTCGATAGATCTTATAAAAATAATAATTTTTATTTAATTATTAATTAATAGTTTTAGTTAAGAATAAAATGAAAGATAAAGTTTAAACTTCACAATAATAATAACTAGATTGTAAAAGAATCGGGGATTTTCTCTGGATATTCTTTAAATATAGTAATAATAAGTAGGAAAAAGCGTTTTTATTGAAATTATAAAGAAATAGTAGAATTAAGTAGTTATTTATACTAGATATGTAAATACGTTAACATCAATAATTTATTGTCATTTTTCAAATAGATTTATTATTTATTGAATGAATTTTTTTTGTAATATTTCGTGAAAAATTATACAAAAATTATTTATATTCCTGTATAGAACTGAATTTCAACCCTAATTAAAAATGAATTAACAAATTTTGTGCAACTCTCAGCGAAACCACGTCATTTTGAAAACTAAATATTTTTCTTTTAGGTTACAAAGCAAGGTTTTTAAAATATATCGAATTTCATCTTTAGATGCTGTTAATGAGTACTTAGGAAATGTAAAAAATTTATAAACCAACTTTTACAAAAACTTTAATTTTTTTGCGGAGGGAATATCAAAAAATATATTTTATCCTTTATATTTAACATGAAACATTAACATTTAGCTAAATGGAATATTCAAAAGTAATCGTTTATGTAAAATAAGAAAAACTGTTTCCCTTCCAATATATCATACATGAACTTGTAAGACTAATTATAATCAAACGTAGACTAAATATATATTGCACATTTTAAATCATTAACAAAATTATTATGGAGACTCCCATGCTCAGCTTCCATATAACAATGTCTTCTCAAAATAAATATCTTGTGTACATAATTGATAAAAATTCTTTTTCGGTGTAAAACAAATCATAGCAAACGAAGTTTTAGTAGGAATCAAATTCAAAAAGGAAGAACGAAAACAAACAGAGTTAGATGAAGCAGAAGTCCAACCAGTAAAAAGATGTAAAAGTATTTTATTTTTTTTGTTGAAATTTCAAATCAAATTTAATTACGCGATTGAAATTTTTTTGAGAATGCATGAGTGTTGCATTGTGTTACTACCATCATAATAAAGTGTATTAGTGGTTCTCTGAGTTTTGATTTTAATAGATCACAAGCTTAAGAAAGACTTAGCTTATAGAAACCTCAGTTAGGTTATGCAAGTTAAATGACTGTGCTAACACTATAAAGCTGCAGTTTTTATTTTTTTGTCTATAACTTTCTTTTGTAAACTTTGTAAATTCTTATGGTATTTTTTTCTATCAAATAAATATTTTGTTTCAACAGAATATTTTTATCAAAAAATATGAAAATGTTTAATTATATCCATTTATGGAAACCTCTTAATTTTAGAACCATTCTACAAACTTCTTCAAAATATTTTGTTATTATAAAATGATGTTGATTTAATTATTGTCTTAGGATGTATCAAAGATTTTCGTGATTTTTATAGTTAAACTTTTCTTAAAAAATAAATATTTTCCATACATATTGCATTATAGTTATTTTATTATTTGGAAATATTTAAAAATGTAAATTCTTATATTGAAAAACTTAGCCTACATGGTCCACTGTTTCGCCAATTGGTAAAGTGAATGTTGAGTTTGGATTTAAAGAAGGAAAATTTGGAAATCATAAATGTTATCCACAGCTATATTGCAAAATTACGATGTTTCAAAACCTTATCGTTCCTACGGAATTCAAGTAAACCTCTTAATTAGAATAATTTAGGGATCGATTTTACTATAAATGCCACCACAAGTGCACTTGTTTAAAATAACTAAATATATCATATTAAACAATAAATT
>JBBMKC010158219.1:0-15585 GCA_037834085.1 Bipalium vagum
AACTCAACGTAAATATTGCAAACATTTCAATGTTAAGAAGCCACCAACAGCCTTTATGATTATGTAATTAATTAAACATTTCTGAGGCCAGGGGTCCGTAAACGATTTGCAAAGTTTGAGAAGACCGTGCCAAACCAGAAATAAAGATGTTATTGAATGAGTACAAAAGAATATTGTGGAGGACTCAGAAACATCAACTCGAAGATGTTCTTTGCAATTAGGCATTTCTCGAAAATCCTTACAACGAATTCTGGTAAGGGAACTATAATTGTTTTCTTACAAAAATCAAATGGTGCAATATTTAAAGCAGACAGACCAAAAACAAGGAATAACCTATGTCCGGAAATTTCACATGAAAACTTCCTGCAGAATTTGATAATGAGTGACGAATCCCACTTTCATCGAATGGATTCTTCAACAAGCAAAATTATAGAATATGGGGATTTGAAAATCCAAGGGCTGTTCACCAGAGAGAAATGCACAGTTTGATGTTGTGTTTCATATGAAAAGATCAAAGTGCCATATTACTTTGAGGATGTTAATGGGAATGCTGTAACAATAAATGCTGAGCGATATCGCGATATGATAAAAACATATTTGTTTCCTGCTGTTGCTGACAATGAACTGATGTGGTTTCAACAAGATGGAGCCACTGTACACACGGTGAAACGTACCATAGAACTCTTACGTGAAATTTTCTGTAATCGGATAATTTCCAGAAATTCGACATTAAACTGGCCTTCTCGTTCACCAGATTTATCAGCACCAGAATATTTTCTTTGGAGATATCTGAAGGATAAAGTTTATATTAATAAGCCAAAGTCCATTCAACAAATAAAGAACAATATTCATGACGAAATTAAAGCAAAAAAACCCTGAAGTTTTAGCAGGTGTCATGGAAAACTCTATAAAAAGAGCCAAATTTTGTGAGGCAGAAAGTGGTGGTCATTTGAAGGACATAATTTTCAAAATCTAGTTTAAAAAAATCTCAGTGAATTATTGTTTATGTATAATATTCAAAATAAATAATTGTCTGGAATATTTACTTTTACTATTATTTAAAATCATTAAGTTACTTTTGAGCCACCCTATATAATTGTAATTTTTGTGTTGTACCACCTCTTAAATTTTTTTACTCATAACAACGAGTTAAAATATTAACATTTATAGATTTTTCATTCTCTATTCTACTTAGAAGACTTAATGCAGATTCAAGATTTTAAGTTAATTCTGGAATAAATAGAGTCATATCTATTATTTTTATTTCTTTATTTCCAGTTTAAAAAATATTTCTTTTTCAATTACTATTATTCTCCTAAAATCTAATTTACCTTGTATATTATAAATCAATCTTTTATAATATTTTAAAAATCCAAACATTAAATCTAGTAATCATATAATTATTTTCTGGTTTTATAACTATTATTTTTATCTCCTTTCCTGTTATCTGGTATCAATTCACAATTTTCTTCATTATTATTCTCATTATTAAACATTCTTCATTCTTATCTATAATTCCATATGCTATTGGTGATGCATAGTAAACTTCTTTGTTGATAAAAATTTCATTTTTCCATTTTGCAGAGTATCCTTTTTCATTAATAATAATAATAATAATAATAATAATAATAATAATAATAATAATAATAATAATAATAATAATAATAATAATAATAATGGTGAAGAACGGGTAGTAGCGTATGGATCGCTATTAGAAGGGTTACTGTGTAACAAGAAAAGAATTGCTTGCTATTTACTATTTTTGCAAACATTTTAATTATTTTTTGTATGACTGGAAATTTTTGTTACGGACAGACCACAAAGGAATTACATTTATGATAAACACAAAGAACCCAATCATGTTCCAGTTCCAAAAGTGTATCATTTGAGCTTAGATATTCAATTGGAGTGCCAAAAAGGGTCAGACCACAAAAATATAGATCTACTGTCTAGGCCAAAATGTGATACATGTACTCAATGTCAGATAAAACATAAGGAAGTAAAGAGAGAAAAAATAAAAACGAAACCTTGTAAAACATTGTAGATATAAAACCTCAATGCGATAAAGAATAATAAAGAAAAATTTGATATCTCAGGTGAAGAATCAATAAATAAAATTTAAGAGATTCACAAGCAGGATCAGAAAAAATTGAATATTTATGAAAGACAGATACAAAATGAAGAACATGGGAAAATGATCCAGGATATCGTGAGATTTGTTAAAGAAATTAAAAGCAAACCACGAGGAGAAAGAAGGTAATCATAAAATTAGAAGAAACTGAACTATTTGCTGATATATATATTGATATAAGCGGACCCATGAGATGTACAAGAGGTCACAAGAAATACCTGTCGTAAATGAGAAGTTTAGCAAATATGTAACATTAACAATACAGAGAGGATGATATTACATTGTGGAAGACGATGCTAAATAAATGGATACTGCAATTTGGATGTCCAGATCGAATGATTCAAAGTTCATGAGACAAATGACTAAAAAATGTAAAATTGAACTGTACTATTCATTTAAATATCATCAATGCACTAATGGTCAAATAGAAAGGCAATTTTCTACAATAAAATATTTCATTAATGCCACCTTGTATGAGTGATTGGACAGAAATTTTGCCAGAATTATTGTGATAAATGCTACTTTACAAAAGACGATCAACAAGAATAGGGCGGAAATGGTCTTTAGAAAAAAATATTCAAAGAGAATTCTTATGGATTAACAAAATCCTAAGTGGACAGAAGAAAATTACCAACTCAGCGAGAAGCTGAAGTTTTGAAGAAGGTAAAGATATGTTGGGCAGAAATATGGGATAAGAATTCAGAGCGTTTCGAATATTCATACAAAGTGATAAAAAAAATTATGACAGAAAGTACCTTCTGCAAAACAAGAATGGAAAGAAGATAGAAAGAAGCGTAGAGAAGATGTAGCGATTTTTTTCGAGAGTGGATGTAATGAAAGTAATTAAATTTATTATTATTATTATTATTAAAGGAAGTCAAATTCCTCGGCCATACTGTAAACAAAGACGGTGTTCAAACAGATCAATCAAAAATAGATGCTCTCCGAACATTCAAGTTACCCAAATATGTAAAAACCCGAGGAGCTTTTTGGATACCTGCAATTACTATAGACGATTCATAAAAAGGTATGCAGATAAAGCAAAAGCTATAGAAAGATTTTGCGGAACAAATAACAAGAGATTTATTTGGACTCTAGAAGTAAATATAGCTTTTGAAGAACTAAAAGAGGTACTGATATCCAGCCCAACATTATTGTTTCTAGATATGAATAAAGAGTTCATTCTTGATACTGATGCAAATTTCGACACAATTGAGGCAGTTTTGTCACAGAAAGATTCAAATGGTCATGAAAGAATGGTAACACATGGATTATATTCAATGAATGCTCATGAAAAAGGTTACTGTGTGACACGGAAAGAGCTGTTGGCTGTGTAATACATTTTGTAAAAATTTCAACCATTATTTATATGGGAAACGGTTCACATTACGTACGGATCATAAAGCAATAACCATGCTGACAACAAAAAAATCAATTACATCACAATTTCAAACGTGAATCAATTATCTCAGTAGTGTAAACATGAAGCTAGAATACAGGAATGGGATCGCAATTTCAAATGCAGACATGCTTTTAAGATTTAAATGTGATACATGCGCGCAATGTCAAACACAGTATGAAGAACCGAAAATGGGAAGAATTAGGACAAAGATTTACGAGCAGTAACAACAAAAATACGTCAGCTAGAGACGGAAGCAGAAAAAACTAAAATGTCAGAAGATAAAACGTTTCAAGATATAGTTTGGTCGGCTCATCACATGTTGGAGCTGAAAAAGATTACTATTATTTGAAAGACAATTACTCAATTCCAAATTTGAAGGAAAAAGTTCAGGAGATCATTAAAATGTTGGACTTGTCAGAGATGTAAAGTCGTCACAACAAGGACCAAGGAAGGGGTACAGAAAGTAGAAGTGTCAGAACTTTTTGAAGACATATATGTAGATATATATGTGGTCCTCTAAGAGAAACTACCGGTAGGAAAAAATATATCCTTGTTATTATAGATAAATATAGCAAATATATTTCTTTGACCGTGATTGTAAGACAAGATGAAAACAAAAGATGAAGAATAAAGATAATTATGAATAATTGGATACTGAAGTAAAGCATTTGAATCTAATGTCATGAAGGATTTTGCAATGAGAGTTAATGTCAATCTCTGTTTTCCGAGTTCATACCATCACAACAGAAATGGTCAAATAGAAAGACAATTCAAAACTGTGCGCGATTGGTTGTACGCAACTTTAAGCGAAAGAGGGACAAAAGACTGGGCCGAGATCCTTCCGGAAATAGAATTTGCTCTCAATACAAAAGACAATCGGAATAAGTCTGGCTAAAATGGTTTTTGGTAGAAAGATCTACAGAGGTAGAATATATAAGACAGCTGAGAAACAGATTTTGAAAATAAAAGATATAAAGAGAACATCTGCCGCAGGAGGAAAAATGCTAGTGAAGGTCGAAGCCCAAAGAAAAGAAAATGAAAGATATGAAGGACCATATGAGATCATCATAAGTCCATGACCGAAGATAAATCTTACAAAAGTCAAACGGAAAGAGATTTGAGAGAAATGCCGAGAAAATTAAAAACTTTTTGAGAACAGGGTATGCGGTAGCTAATTAAGCTTAGGGAATTTGTTAATTATTTTAAAATATTTAAAAATATATTTATAAATTAAATTTTGAAAATAAACTTTTTTTGAAAATTAAAAAAAGAATTTCCAGGTCCGAGAAAATTCTTTTAAATATTATTTTTTTATCATTTAATAAACTTATTCAAAAAATTACTTGTAGTTTTGATTATGAACCAATTGATATTAACTATTATTATTAATTATTAATTATTAATTATTATACTTATTATTATTATTATTATTATTATTATTATTATTATTATTATTATTATTATTATTACTATTATTATTATCATTATATAACAATAAATAAAATAGATATATTTAACAAAATTAAGATATAAAACAATACACAACTTTTGGTATTAAAATCTGGTTAAGATTTTTCGAAATGTTCCAGAATTATAAAACCAATTATAAATAATATTTTCAATAATCTTTTATACTCTTTCATTCATGTCAACGAAGGTTTATGTTAATACTGTCCAGTGAACAACGCTTGGCAAATGATAGGATAGTTGAGCTCTAAGTAATATCTACCCTTACCCCAATCAAGTATATTACCAGATTCTACTACAGCCACAGATTTGTTGGGAATATTTTGCAGCTGTAAATCAATTATCTGCAAATGATCCAGTCCACTTTGAACTGGCTTAGTTCCTTCAGTATACATCAATGCCATATGAGCCCGGCAACCAAAGGGACGCTTAATTTGTTTTGCTCCATTTAGTTTCACTAAAAGTAATTTAAAGTAAAAATAATTAACATATATTTCAATTTGGACGATGTTATGGCCGATTAATGATAAAGATCTAAGTTTTGTGATCATGAACAAAAAATAAAATGTTTTAACTATTGAAAAGATTTTGCAGTGTGAAATCATGTGAGTCGTTAGTAAAATAAATCTGATCACTTTGGTTCAAGCATTTAATACGTATATATATCAGTATTTTTACTAAATCATACAAAAAGATCATTAATAAGTGATCTGGAAATGTGAAAGCCTACCTGAAAGGTACTTACTATACATATTCTCAGACATTCCTTAAGAAGAAAGCTTATATTAGATGTCCAAATAAGTTCTTGCCGATTTTACTAAAATGACATTTCATTAGATAGTTTATATTTATTTCTCAGAAAATCAATTTGTTCTATTAAATTACTTTAAATCAAGCATGTAATTTGTTACTTAAAATATCAATAACTCATATTTAAAGTGTTTTAGTAGTCAAAATGACGGACTCAAATTCAATCAATCACTCTTGCTTACTGTATAAATTTAAGGTTGGGTTCAATGCCTCAGAAGGCAGATGAAAAATTTGGAAATTGTAGAAGATGCAGTAAATGAAAGAAATACTCGTTTTTAATTCGAAAAGTTTCGTTCTGGTGAATAGAATCTGGAAGATGCACCAAGATTTTGGGGACATGTCATGATGATGATTTCAGAAAATCAGCTGAGTCAGATTCAAGTCAAAAATGTCAACGATGAAAAATCAGACTACATATGCATCAGATTGAAGATGATTTAACTTCAGAGAATAGATTCCATAGACTGACAATATGCTCTTCTTACCTTTATCGGCTAAAGTAGAGCCATTTTTCTATAGAATACTGACATCCGATGAAAAGTGGGTAATGTGTTCTAAACCAAAGAGGACACATCGTTAGTTATCTTCTACAGGTTCCTTACCACAAGTTCCAAAGGCTGGAATTTTCCAGAAAAAGCTTTTAATGGGTGTTCGGTGGATTTGAGAAGGAATGTGCATATTTTAAAATAGTTTAAAAATTCATGTTTTGATAATAAATGTTAGTATTCCAATTTCTGGTAGAAAATAATGTGAACATTAAACTTCTTCGTGTTAATAATAATATATCCTTAGAGTTTACTGTTTTAATCGTTTTCCCTTATTAAAAGTGAAAATTAGAACTTAAATTAAAACAAAGAAAAATTAAAAATACAGTAATATGAAAAAATAAAAGTATACGTAATCCAGATTTCTTGCTTAGACTAGTTGGTTTTGAACCTAACTTGTTCATTGCGGCACTGATATCTTCATTATCATCTCCTGCCCACAACTGAATCTGCTTAGGACCAGCTAGTTGTATGTGACCACTGAACGTTTTTGGTGTGAGTAAAAGGCCTTTAATATGCATTGGGAATAATTGATAAAGACTTTCTTGTACAGCCCCAGACTTCATATATGCTTCTCCATCTGTAACAGATCCATATCCACAGAATTTCGTTGTAACATGCAACCTTTCCGTTTTCACCGTCCAGTGATCCATGAGGTCCGTTTTGGAAACAACTGAGAACCAAAGGAAATCAGGTTTCATTAATAAAAATGTTTTAAAAAAAATAAAAATATTTTCGTATTTTGATAATTAAAGATATTTAAGACTTGAGCGTTTCTAAAGGATGCGATTAATTATTAATTATTAATTAATATTTTCTTATATTAAGTCGATAATAAATAGAAACAATTATTTCCCTCTTTCAAAATAGATAAGAAATAAAAAACGAGGACCAGTTTTATTAGAAATTTATTTTCTGACGCAAAGACAGTTATTTTCATCTGGGACGACGACTGCTGATGGAGAAAATTTCAGCGGCACATCTTAATGAAAACTTATTAATTTATTAATCGGTAAAGTTACATTGATTTTGTGATTATGTATTTAATTTGGATTTCTAAACTTTTCTGGACAGAAATTTCTGATTTTTTTTTCAAAACAAATTTCTGATTTGGCACAGTTTATTTGGACTTAAATTTCATGTCCATCTATTTTTTCGTTCACACTTTTAAGTGTGTCAATCGATTAAAACAAAGTAATAATAATAATAATAATAATAATAATAATAATAATAATAATAATAAAATATTATTATTAAGAAGAAGTAAAGAATAAGAAAAAGAAGAATTTAAAGTAATTATTTATAAATGAAAAGATATTCTATCTCTGATTTTAATGATTAATCAATTTTGTTCATCTGAAGATGTTTCATAATTTTATAAATAAAAATCAGTGTTAATGAAATAAAAATATTAATAAAATTAGTGGTTATCATAAAGTATACATTTAGTTTTCAAAATTGGACATTCTCAATTTAATTAATCAATAAAAGAGGTAAAATGATTTCAATAATTTTTGTTTAAATTTTCATATAAACCAAAAATGATATACAAATTCTAAAATATGTATTATTAAGAGAGAATTTTTTTATAGAATCTTTTATAAAAAATTTCAAAGAAAAAAATCTCTTTGGAAAGGATAGTTACGTGAAATGAATAAAAAAATGAACATCGATTTTTCAATTTCAAGCTCTTTAAGAAACCCGAAAGAAGAATTAGAGATTGATTCACTGTAAAGAGTCTTTAAAATGGATTAAAGTTAAAACTGAAGATAAATTTTTGAATAGTTAAGAATAAGGTCAACTTTTGTCACTGCATTAATGTGGATCAAAGTCCACGTAATGAATAAGTCTTTAATCCAAGTGTTGATATTTTAAGTAATTTAATCAAAGTATAAATTCTGTGGAAACTTTTCCATATTCAAAGTACTCTGAATTCAAAGAGAAATGTAACCGGTAAGAAAGAACATGTTTTAAAATATTGAACAGGGTCGTGAAAGACTCAACAAAAGCCCCTGTACTTTGAAAAATTTATGAATAAAAATAACGATAATTATTATATATTGCTTATTTCAAATTAAAGAATTTTTTCAACAAATCAATTCACTTTTTATTAAAAATTTAAGAAAAACTTTAACAATTTAAAATTATAAAATTGAAAAAAAAATTTAAAAAAATAATATTAATAATAATTTATTGGACTTAACATTTATAAAAAATAAATTGGATATTCTTGGATAAATTTGGAAATTCTATATCCTCAAATGAGTCAAGATCAGTATAAGTAATAGTAAAAATAATTATTATTAGCTGAAGAAGGGAAAAATATAGAATAATAAAAATTAATTAACAATAATTAAAGGGAAAATATTCTAATATCAGGCTGTCCCACATGACGTGGTGGTTTATAAAATGTAACTAAACTATTAGGTATGGGAATTAGTTCCCATCGTTTTGTTATTAATCATTATTATAAATATCGTGTGTTTGTCATTGAAAATAAAACTAAAAAGTAATATTGTATACTATATCTATAAGATATCAGTGGTTAGTATTTGTTTTACTTGATTAAATAGGTTATTTATCTTAGCAAAATTGCAAAATCATAGACCAAGAAAACAATATTTGAGGGAATCATTATCATTGATTTCGTATTCTAATGCGAGCAAATAACAAGGTTGAGAATTACATGAAAAAACCAGCTGAAAATTGAAAAAGATAAATTACGTGATTCCAAAAGGATAGTACTCAACCACAAATATCTTTGGTGACCATAAGAAATTGAGAAAGTAAGTCCAATTATTATTATTCAAAAAAATTTATTAAAGATCACAGAGGTCACGAGAGAGTCGGAGTGCATTTACAGAAACATGGAGAAAATCATCCATCAAAACGAGAAATATTTGATTTAACAATAATTTGGAATTAAAATAAAATCTGGCCTTTAATTAAAAGTCGTCCTATATCTTTCTCCGTCCTATAAATAAAAACAATAGTGTTGTTAAAAGTGAGATGGATCTACCAATAATAATTATCTATAATATAAAATTTGGTTCAAAAGGAAAAGTCATGTAAATATAGCATCTAAACATTAATTCAGAAAGTCAGATCTTGATGATCTAAAACATTAGAAGACTGAGAATGTACTTATAATGAGAAAAATAATTAAAAGGTTGTTCACCAAATCCATGTTATCAGTTGTCATTACTTTTAAGTTGCACAATAAATAATATATAATTAAAAGCCACAATATAAAATTATTTACACTCAGGGAGATCACATGCTGCTGCAAGACCCAACCGTATTTCCGGTATGTTTATCATTAGTTCAAGTATATCGTTGGCAAATTGTAAAATGTGATCACTATCTGAATCATTGAGAAACCATCCAAAGTATAAAGGAATTGCAGATTCGAACTCATTGATTGATTTTTCTATTTCCCATATCGGTTCTGATCTCGTACTTTTCTCATGTAACTGCTCCAAATCAAATCTCCATGGTGTTTTTGGCAAAACTACAACTATCAGATAATCAAACTTGATTGCGAGATCGACGTGGTTTTTGTAATCCCAACATTTGATATGAGGGTTATCTATGATTACAGGAGACTTTCCAGACTCAAGAGCATGATAAATTTGATTATGGCAAAAATTTTCCGCTTCCTTCATTTTAGAACGATCAAGTCGATACGAACCATCATTTTGTATAAAATATTGATCTGATGAACATACCTGTTATATATATTCTATCTATTACAATTTAATATAATATAAATATTAAAGTAAAATAATACAATTCAAAATTCATTGAAACAAAGATCAATTTCAAGATCAACAGGAAACATCTTTCTATACATTGTTAAATAATATAATATATAAATTATACGATAAATAAATAATAAAGTTAAATGGTAACGAATAACAACGAAAATTGATATAAATAAAAATTGAAACAAAGCAATCCCTGAAATTAACTTATTGATTGAAATTTAAATACATTGACTATCTTTCAATATTATTTAAACAATGATTACTCTATTTAAAATACAGTTAAATGTCTGCATGTAAAATGGGGAATTACTAATTACTTTCTTGCCATCACTATATAATATAGTATATATACTTTATACTTATCCAGTTACATGCTTTTTAGCAAGTATTGTTAGTAAAACTATTTCAGGATCACTTTCGATTTCTAATATTTAAATTTTGATAATACCAGATCTCAAGTCAGTCAATAAATTTTTTATTTTTTGTTTTATATCATAAAGATGATTTTTATGAGATGAATACAAAAGAAATTTTATCTTACAGATAATTGTTTGAAAGAAAGTAAAATAATAATAATAATGATGATAATAATACTAAAAGAAAAACGAATTTAAATAAATAATTAAAAATATAACCTAAATTCTTTTAAGAAAATATGAATTTGTGATATCTAGATGATTAAGTATTATTCTGGTTTGTTACCAGGCAAAAGAATAGTAATACCAGAATCAGGCAATTTATTTTTATATATTTTAATATTTATTAATTATCTCTTCTTCAGAACACTAAGACTGCAAGATAATTTTATATTTTTTAATTGGTCCAACTAAGTTTTATAAATGAATATGACATGGCATTAAACAGCTTGCAAAGAGATGGCTTTTGACTATCGAATCAAATGGAATTTATTTTGAAATTTGATTTTCATTTTGTTTTCTTAATTATATGTTGCTGTTTTTCCTCAAAAACCGCACGGACTCTTGGTTCAGTCTAACAATCAGTTATATTAAGAGTGTCTCATTCAGCAGCTCATGTGTTGAAATTTTCAAGAACAGAATAAACACGCATTATTAAGAAAACTATTTTTATTGATCTCTTTACTTTTTTATACTTTTCTCTGAAATGAAAGTTATAAAAAGACCTAACTCCATTTTAATCTAAAATTTATTTGAAATTCAGTATCGAAAATAAAAAGACAGATAAAAATCAAGATGAAAACAATGATTTGTATGAGTATAAAAATTTGCATTCAACGCTTTCAGAGTAATCGGAAAAGATATTCATCTATGGTGACCAAACCGAAAGAGCCATTCCGTTAGGTTTTCTCCATTCCAGATTTCCAAATTAAGTTTAAAACGATTAAGTTCGGACTTTCATCAAGCCGATAGAAAGCCTCTTATTTAATGCAATAATTTATTATTTATCATGTATTAAAATAAAAAAAGTTATAATATTTACTTTGACGAATATTCATAATAATCTGTTAAGTCTCCATAGTTCTGTTTGTAAAAATGAAAAAAGAATTAAAAATTCAAAAATAAAGCAATAAAAAAAATTTCTCTCTAAATTTTTTTAATTGGACAGACTTTCATAAAGCTATGAAGATTAATGATGATCGATCCATAGCTGTAAAGATCGATTTTTATCAAACAATAATAACAAATAGCATTGTTCCTGTTCTAAAGGTTAAGAAACGCTTTCTGTTAAACCCGTGAAAAATCGGTCATTGATGAAAAAGTAAAAATAAGACAAAAATTAAAGAAATCAATCATTTTTTATTTCGTTGTCGGTTTGATGGAAGAAATCAACTATCGCAAAAAATAATTTTAGACGATTGTTATCATCAAATAAGAAATCTCCTTCGATTTCAAGTAGATTATTCTCCCAGACTTTCGGGAATAGTGATATTTTTATGTCTCATTCAGTAATGTGAGATCCTTTATAATAAAAACCAAGCTAAATATGGTTGATGATCAATAAATTCGATACTGAATATCATTTCTAAAGTGAAAAGTATACGATGCAGAGAATGGGATCGGTGATGACTTCGTTAATATTTTTCTAGACTGGTTTTGTGAATAATGCGCCATGTGATTAGGACGCAGCGTCAGCTGAAACTTATTCCGTCTGATAATATGATACGCAAAATTAGCGATTGGTGTTTTAAAAGACCTAAATCAACTAAATATAAATAATATTACGAGTAAACCTTTTTTGGAAATGCTGAATAAGAGATGATAATATTCAGATAGACAGAGGAAATTATTATTAGACAGGAATTGTAGAGAAGCATGGTATTTTGCTACGAGTTTATATTCTATAAAGCAATGGTGACCAATTTCCCATTTTTAAGATCTTGGCAACCCCAAAGAAAATCAATATTACCAAAAATAATTCATAACTCACGATAACTAACCGATTCTATTAATAAAATCAACCTATAATAATAAGATTATCAGATAATAATATTACCTATAACAAACTTAACTGTAGTAGTTAAGGTAATTTTGAACAGAAGTAGTCAGCATCACAAACTATTTATTTAAGAGCATCATAAAATATGAATTTTCACATTTAATGATTTGTACACCTATCATAATTCGGCGACCTCTTTAAAAATGTTTGCCTACACTATTTGAGATCAGGACATCGGGGTTGAGAAACACTGCTCAAAAGGGAGCAGTCAAAAATTCCCAAAAATTATATCTAATCATATTAAGTTTAAGCAAATTTAAAATGTCTAGCTTGTAAAATTTATAAATCTTATTTCAATATTTTTATTTCTGTTCATTTTTTTATGTTATTAAAAAATATATATAAATGGTTACATTTTTCGTTTTCATTTCTATTTCACTTGACTGATAATATTTTTTTGTTTATTTTTGAATAAATCATTAATTATGTAAATATTCCGTAAATGTAATTTTCCTCTGCTTTCCTTCTCTCAGAATATGAGCTCAAATAATTCGGATCAAAACGTCAATCAATATTGTTTTAATATTAACCTTATTAATAAGATTAATCGAAAAGCAGAAAACACATAAGGAAACTTTTTAAATAAAATTTAAGAAAATTGACTCAGCTCCAATTCGTATATATGCTTGGAATCTTATGACCAAACCGCCATACTCATCTGACCTTGCCCCCTCGGATTACCATTTATTCCTATCCTAATTATTTTATAAATTCATTAAGCCAATTAACATTATCCGATAGGAAGCTTAATCTATTCGGAGCCATCACGACATTTGAATGAATTCTTCGCCAATAAGACTACGGATTTCTATCAGAGAGGGATTTTTCAGCTACCAGACCAATGAAGAAAAGCAAAAACACAGAATGGAGAATATTTTTGTTACATAAAATTGTTAAAAACTGTTGAATGTTTTTCTTCGATTTTCTTGGTCAAAATCCACAAGAATTCCTGGATGATGTAATATATATATATATTAAAAATTTTGGATTATGTTTATTTATTGACCGAAATGACTTTCGTGTATTATTTTTGACTGACTCGGTCAAAAAAACATGATCCAAAGTTTTTTATTATACCATTTATAAAAATCCCAACTCAGCCATATTTGATTACTTTTGTCCAGTCTAATCCATTTAATATTTTCATATTAACTTTCTTTTTTGATGACTTCTGCTAATATCAATTCTCCGTGTCTGATAGTATAAATAAAACGAACTGTCTATTTCTGATGATTACAGATTTCAATTATTGATAACTGAATTATTTTCTATGCCAATTATCAACGCAAATTATCTTTGCTGTCTCAATTCCAATGTTAAATGAAGAACGGTCCGAAAGGATTCTTTCGTGGAAATATGGGCTTCTTAAAAGTTTACTATTTTACATTCATATTAATAATCATTATCTGAAATTTTGACTTTGATTTTTCTCTGTAAATAATAAAAGAATCAGTTATTGTCCCTGGTGAAGTAATTAGTCAAATAATTCCACATCTTAACTGATTCTGACAAACAAACAAATTCCTTAGAAGACATTTTAAGTACTTATCCAGATACTCTGAGACCGTGGAGATGTCAACTAATTTATAAAAAAAATATCGAAAATTAACGTTGCATTTTAAAAGATTTAAATTTTGTTTATATTATATAATATGATGCAAAAATTAAAATTGTTTTAATGATAGTATACGTAAAATTAGCATGAGTTTTATCCACTGAATTTGCAGACCAATATCAGAGGTAAGATCACAGGTAATAGATTCAGTTTTAGAAAAATAATCTTGTCAATCTAGAGTGTCCAAAATAATTTCAAAATAAATATTATGTCTACGAGTTGAAAAAGTGTCTATTTTTTCTTAACTATTACGAATCGAAAGATTGATAAAATAAATATACTATACAAAAATATATGTATACAAGATACAACTACAAATTATTCTGTGAAATAATCTCTATAATTCTCGATGCATTTTAACCATTTTTCAGGCGGATTCAGGTCTGGAAAAAAGATGACGACTTTCAATTGATATAATTGTAATGTCTGCTGAAACTCAAAGATAATACAAATCATAAACTAATAATAATAATATTATTATTATCATTATTATTACTATTAATTATTATTATTATTCAACTGGTATCAAAACTATTTCTTATTTATTGGTGATTATTTATATCTTGGTTAATAAATCAATTTTCTCAGTAATTCTTTAAGTTAGTTTTCAGAGTATTATTCAACTGAGATATTCAGTTTATATATACTTCAACTTTTTCAATTAGCAAGTATTTAAAATAATATGGACTTTATATTTGGAAAATTCTTTAAGGTTGTAAAACATCTGATTTCACCAGGTTTCATTTTCTTTTCAAAAACAGATTAAATAACGGTAGACTATTTATTGTGTCCATTTAAAAAGCTTAAACCTCTTTATGATTCGGTAACTTGAGACGTGTCTTTTTGTTTGAATCATATAATCAATGTTAAAAAAAAGCAGCATACAGAGATACATTTTCTAAACGCGGAAGGTAAAGAAGTTGCATTCCTTTCAGATTTACAAATAGATTTAAAAATTAAGTCTATCAGTCTATTTGACTGTTTATCTGAAATGTCTACGGAAGATTAATATTCTTTACTAGGCAAGACGCTGCAGCTGCACGATAATGTTTATTCAAGTAACCCAATGTGTTCGTATAACATTTAAGAAATATTTATACATTCAGCCAACAGAATCGACAGTTGAGAAAGTTATCGTACAAGATAGACAGAGTGCACAAATCATATTTACTCTGTCAACGCATTTCAAGTTTATTTAAAATAAATCAATACCGAAAACTAAAAAATCAAGAACCTTTACATTTTACAATCCAAAGTCAGGTGGTATTGAACGTACATAATAATAGAAGGATATTATACAGTTGAGTCTCGATATAACGAACCTGTGTGAAACAAATGGTTGGCCACACATCATATATATACAAATTAAACTT
>JBBMKC010158328.1:0-15585 GCA_037834085.1 Bipalium vagum
GATATATTGTTATATTATTTATATATAAATATTAATAACTTTGATAGCTTCTACATACAAAAATATGCATTTTCTTAGTGCGGCAATAATTAGTTGGATCACTGTATTATTGCTCTTATTTATTTCAATATTTCTTTCATACGATTGTCATCGTATTTGCTAATATTATTTATTTCTTTTAAAATCAGTTGGTTGTCTTAAAATTCATTTCTTTCTTCAAACCTTTGTAATAACATTAGCACGTTGATGTTAAAATCTTGTACCTGGAATGACTTGAATTTTCTGGGAGCTTTTATTTTACTTTTACTTGAGTAATTTTCATTAAAAAAACAAAGTATTTATTAATTGCACGTGTATATGCTTCAAAATGATATGAAAACAGATTTGAGTAAATACAACTAGAGTCAAGAATTCAATCAGATTTCTGTTTTGAGTTACCAGACAATTGAGAACTGAATCTTTATGATAAATAATGTGAAATATTAGCAGTTCATCATTAATAAAAAAATTATTCTGCATTATACTTTTAATAGACCGGGAAACAGTTGATGAAATAATTGGATCAAATTGTAAATAGATTTAGAAAAATTGACTTAAGAGCTGGGGAGAGAATTCTCAATGATTCTTCATTTTAATTTATAAGTATTTTTCACACTGGGAATTGTAAATTGTCAAAGACAACCCAGTTTCTGATAATATCCTTACTGAATGATTTCTTTATATTAAACATTGGTATTTCCAGTAGACCTAATTAAAAATGACTAGCTGTAATACAAGAGAGGGAAGGGGAGCCTGATTTTCAACAATGTTCTAATAAGACATTAGGGACAGCAATTGTATTTTATTAAGAAATATTAGATTATACAAAAATATTTTAACATTATATTATTATTATAATATTCGAAATATCTAATTTTTGAAATAAGGTAAATAATAATTTAAAAAGTAATTATCATCATATTTTAACTTCTTCATTCTCTGGGCTAATCTTTAATTTTAGTTATGTTTATCGACTGGTCACAAATCTTTCTTTATTATTATCAAAATTATTTTATATTGCACTACATACAATGGTTTTTAAATACGAATTTTAATTTCCTTTTTATTTTAACACTTCACCATGTGTTTCAGATCTTTGAATATTTTTCTTTCCTTGATTTCCTATCTATTTATGTCTCACATATCCAGATGGTCATACCTACGAAATTGCTTTGTCTGTCAGCATCTCAAATTTTAATGTAAGGATTAAATTAAAATAATATTAAAAACTAAGTTTTATTAATTTTTAAGTAATGAACTAAATATAATCGTAAATTAAAAGTAAAATAAAATTTATAAAATAATTAAATAAATTTTAGAAAATCTAATAAAGATTTTTAAAATAAGTACATAATTATTTTCATAATTAAAACATTGGGTTATTCGGAAAGTCACTTAGCAATTTTTAGTAATAAGTAAAATCAAAAGTTTTATTAATAATAAATATTTTAATCAATGATGTATTGATCTTCTTGTTCTAATACCTTCTGCCATCTATCAGGAAATTTGAATATCCCAACCTTTAAAATGACTTAAGTGCTTAAATTAAAATTTTAAAATAGGTATAAAATGCGAAGTGACTTTCCGAACAACCCAATAAATAATTAACAATTAAAAATAAATTATTAATTTGTCTAAGTTTTAAACAAAGAGCAAGCAGTTTTTAAATACTCAATTATTTTCATAAATAAATATAATATTACGTTAAATGTTGACTTAAAGAGTTGAAACAATATTTTTTCTTGTTACATAGATCACTTTTAAAATATTTTTATTTACATCAAACTTATTTTTGAGCTCATTTGAAAATGTAACCATATTATTAACCAATTTTTTGGATTATTTTTCTATATAATTCAATGAAATATAATTGTTAATTAAATCTAATTAAATTAAAATAATAAAAATAAATAAATATCCAGAGATAAAATTTTATTCAAAAGTAAGATTATTAATCTATAAAAAATCAATCTCAAAAAGTCGATTAGTTGTTAAAATTATTATTATTATTATTATTATTATTATTATTATTATTATTATTATTATGATTATTTTTATTATTATTAATTATATATAATATTCATATAAATCAATTTTGAAATTCAGTTATTTTATTTATCTAACTCAAAAAATATCAATAATACTACTAAAAATTATCAGTCAATTTGTATAATAAATTATGATAATTTTTCTTTTAAGATTTTGTGATAAAAATGATTTTTTTCATTCCATGTCAAAAATAAATCTTAAACATTTTATGATGTTTTACTTTGAATCTAAAAAAAATTATCAGAAATTCAGTTATGCCTTATTGATATAATGGATATTTATTTTCTCAAGAATATTTAAAAAATAATAAATTAATGTTTAAATAAAAACTTATTTGAACATATAATTCAACATATAATTCAACATATTATTCAACATATAATGATAGTGTACTTTTTATGTCTGTTAAAACCAAATAATTATATTTTATCGACATATAATTATTATTAAATGAAAGGCTTGTCATATAGTGCAGGTAAACAAAGTATTGTTTTAAAATTTAAATTTTATAGAATTTTAGAGATGAAATCATTGAAAAAATGGAAACACCTTCATGCAAATATACAAAGCATTGGAAAGAGTCCTTTCACTTCCAACCACCAAACGATGGTGCAAAATCATCACTGAAAATGATTCTATTAAACTGAAGAAGCCACTATGAAGAAAAAAAGATGCCAAAACCGTTAAAGCAATACAAACTGTAAAAAGATTGGTTTAATGGAAAAAGAGTGACCCTAAGAAAATTGGATACCAAATTTGGAATATCAATTGGATCAGCTCAATATAAATTGAAAAAATATTCAGTTAAAGTAGTACAAGATTGAAGACAACCCTTGTTGACTATGAAGCATTTAAAAAACAGAATTGGATTTTAAAATTGGGTAAAGCATAATTTCAAAAAAAAAGATACTTTTTTCGGACGAAAAAAAATTCCATATGAACGGAGTCTACAATGTCCAAAATGACAGAATCTCTGTAATTATTCGTGCTGAGGCTGATAAAAAGGTGGGATTAATCAGAAACGGAAATTTCCACAAAAAGTAATGGTTTGGTTAGGTCTATGTTCCAAGGGTCCACTCATATTTATTGACAAGGGAACAATTAATCAGGAGGTTTATATGAAAAAATACTCCCAGTCGCAAAGAAATATAGAAATAATGTTTTTGGGAATAATTGGATATATCAACAAGACGTGTCATAAGGGAAAATAATCAATTGAATAATGTTCCAAAATGTTCTAAATTTTATTACAAAAATTTTTTTGTCCTTCTAATTTACCAGATTTAAATCCTTTGGATAAAATGAGCGTCAGGTGGGATCGAATAACATCCAAAAAGAAATTGATCAGAGAACTGAAGATAACAGTGAAGAAAAGTGACAAGGAAATAATTGTTGAAAATTGAGAAATCCTGGTACCGTCGATTGTATTGCATGTGGAAAGCTAACGGTGAATATATTTTTTGATGTTCAAAAATAAATTTATTCTAAAAATTTCTTTTACTTTCAAAATATTAAAAAAATATTTTAAGTTCAATTTTTTAAAAATTTTTAAAATTTAAACATGAGTATCATTATATGTTGAACACCCATTAATTTATTTAATCTATTTATTAAGAAAATATAGTTGATAAAAATATTTAACTGATAAAAGTCCATCGGTAGACAAAGTGACTGAATTTATGTAAATAGCCTTTGTGAGTTTTACAAGCGCGGTACAATGAAGTTTGCGGAAATGAGGCAGAATGTCTTTGATTATAATAATATTATTTATATTTCTGTCTAAGGTAGTTCCTCATTTATTTATAGTTAATTTGTGAAAACCAATCTTATCAAAAAAACAAAGATTCATTAAAGACCTAAACTCACAATTTTAAATGGTTTTTAATTGTTTAAATTATTGAAAAATATAATGGATTATAAGCTGCCACTAGAAGCTTCAATCTGTTGAGTGATAATTATAAAATGAATAATTACTTTTCTCTTTTATTAAATATCATATTTTGTTGAGTTTACTCTATCTAAGAATTCCGATTATCGTAAATCGCGAAGGAATTTTCCATTTTCATTTCTCATTCGGATTAAAAATATGAACAGTAAAAGCTTGAAATTAGTAATAATAATTAAAATAATTATTAAGAGATTTCACGAATCATTTTCGGACTTAAACAGTTTTTTCACACAGTTTCGGTATTTTTTCTTTTAAGTCATATCTGACAATAAATAATTCCATTAAAATTAAATGAGATTGAGAGAACTAATTTATAGGATTCCTTGATGTAATCAATTGAAAACCTTTTCTTATTAGGTTGACTTAATAAATTTGCATCTCAAACGATTTCTGGACTCAATCATTTTTTGTTTTAACTGTAAAATGATAAATTTTTTAATTTTGAAACCAAATATTATTTTAAAAAAGGTGAAATAGGCTGATGAATTTTTTTCAAAGTTAAACATGGAAAAGTGAAAAATTTTAAAATGGAAGAATTAATATTATAGAGAATTCAAAAAAGTTTTAAAAAACTTTATAAATAAAAACATTTCCATGTCACAGTGACAGATTGGTAAATCACATTAAGTTATTTCTGAAAGAACTTATCACAAAGAAAGAAAAATATGTTAAAGTAACATTGTATCTAACGTTCAAATTTATTCCGAAAATATCGCACGCACCCTGTACAGGCTGTCCCACAAGTTAGAACTTTTTATAAAAGGGACTAATTTTAGAATGTTGATACTTCCAAACTTTATTTACATATCAAAACAATTATGGGACACAAATATTGTAGTCAATGAACATAGTAGCACAAATAAATCAATCAAATGCATCAACTTGCAAGCCTCTCAGTTTGACACACACTTTGATTGGTCGAAATGTTCTGTCATTGATTTTTTGAAAAGTTTCCATAGGAAATCGAGTCAACTCATCTTGAATAATGATTTTCAGACCTTCTTTGTTTTGTGCTGTCCTTGCAAAAATTCAGAGCTTCATGATTCCCATAAGGCGTTATTGTAGGACATAAGACCAGGGCTACTTGCTGGCCAAATATCGTCACAAATTTGCCAACCTAACGGTATTAAAAGGTGTCAAGAAATTTCTGGTTGTTTTGGCGGTATGTGCTGGAGCACAATCTTACTGGAAATATTTTGATAATAATATCTGTCTTTTTTCAAGAGCTGGTATAAATTCACCTCTTTGCATCTGAATATAAATAGTTTCCGCAAAACCACCTTTCAGGAAAGAGTTTAATAAGATATTTGGCAGATATGGCTTATGTATTATATGTATTATATATTATTATAAAATATTATCAATATCAATACTTTTGGAACTAGATCATGGTCCATACCAGGGAGGCTCGAAAAAACGGTAACAAAAGAAGGATTGGTATCAAACAGAATTATGTTACATGTCTAGTGTTATTGAAAAGCAACTATTTATTGCGAATTCTTGCCATACAATAAATAAAACGATTGATTTTGATCTGTATTGTGATTAATTAACAAGATTTAAAAAGTGCTTGTAAAAAAAGATAAATTGGAAGACCACCGAAAAATTTTGCTCCAGCAAAATTATTATTTATTAAGATCTCTGTAGAATTCTCTCAATGGCATAAAGTTTAGTTTTATACAATGATGTGAAAAATATTTAGTAGAATTCTTCGTCAACAATCCAAGAAATTTTTCAGTCATGGAACAAAGTCTACGTGAAAAATGAAAAAGGATTATCGATGGAAAAGGTGCATATGTGGTTTAAATATATACTTTTATTCTATCTTTTCTATTCAATTTCAATGTCTTTATAAAATAAGAAATATCTTTCCCCCACCCAATGTTTCTTAATATATCGTTTCACAAAGATTAACAAATTTTGATTGATTTGTAAAATTAAATATTTTGATTTAACTTAAGAATTAAAAATTTGTTGAGTTGACCATGGGTACATCCCATGAAATGATAAAGAGCACCAAAGAGTCTAAATTAATATAATAAAAGTAATAATAATAATTAAATAATAGTATTATAATAATTAATAGTAATACAAAGATTAATAATAGTAATATTAATAAAAAATATTTTTTTATCTTTGATCGTCTAATCTTGAAAATATCAAATGTCGAATTGCCAAGATAAGATCAGAATCCGCAATTATGAACCGATTTAGGAATATTAGTCTAAAAAGAGAATTGATATTTCCAATTAAGAGTATTGATAAACGACTGAATAGTCGTCTGATCAGTATAAAAGGAAATGGAGTCCTAAATGGACTGCCACAAATTTAGTAGTTTTATTTCGTTTTGTCGAAGAAAATATTGGTGAATATTTATTTCTTTTGTGCCCATTTTTATGCGACAAGAATCAACGATAGGTCATGCACTGTAAGGGCGTTTATGAGCGAATGGGTTCGAAAGCATCTAACGACCTGAGTACCCATCATCAGTTAAAGCAGTGAGTGGTTGCTAGATTGTTTTTCTTTTATTTTTCGTTTTGATTAATTAACAAGTTGATAATTTATAATCGAATTGCTTTTACTATTTATTGATTTATTGATTATTTTCATATTTAATGTGTCTTTTTAAATTTCACTTGATTCGTTTGGTTATTGGTGACATTTGCTAGTTGAGATCAATTTGTTCATTGTTGTGCGCGGATATTTTTTGACATTCATCTAGATTGTGAACCTTTGTACTGATAAAATAAAGTTTTATTTTGATTCAATTATTTCAATTATTTATTGATATAAGTGAAACTAACGTATTTGAAAATAATTAGAGTCAGTAAAATAATGAGCTAAGTGTTTCAAAGTAGTATAAAGCGCAAAAAATTTAATAAAAAATCATCAAATTATCATTAATTTTTATTTATTTTAAGATCCTTAAAGATTTTGCAGCTCATTCTAAACATTACCACAAAAAGTATAACAAATCTGTCAATGGAGGATCTACGAAATATATTCTCTGATACTCTCTCAATCAAAGGAAAGTTTTTCATGTCTAAAAATATTTAATTAGCCAAGACGCATTTCATACTTTTTAAATTGTATTGACACAACATGGAAAATATATTTTTCCAATATTACCAGAAAATCAATTCATAAATTTTTACATGCACCCGGGAGTTTCTTTATAAAAAGCAAAGTATTAGTTATAAATTGATTTACAATTTTAATTTATTTTTCCCTTCATGTCGGTCGAATAACTTATCAACTGCAACTAGAAACAGGAACCCAGCTAAATTCGTCTAAACCCTTTATTATTTTTCTTGTTCAACTTGACTAGACTTTAAAATTGACATTATTAAATTAAGTAAAATGATGTATTTTTTTACTTTTCAGTTAACAATGTAATTACAATTTCTACAATATAAATAAAATTATTTAAGTGAAACAAAATATAAAATCAAATATTATGGAAGACGAAAATTGAACACATAACAAGCAGTCAGGCATGGCATTTAATAAATTTCAATATTAGATCTAATTATATTTTTCAGTTTCTTAATTCATAAATATTATATAATATAATGCGATGATCATGAACAAAATATTAGAAAGATATGAGAATCTTTTATGTCACAATGTGTATTGTTTCGTCTATATCATTAAAGTAAATGAAATATTTCAGTCAAAAATATAAATAAATTAAATAAATAAAATATAAATAATTAAATATTTCAATCTCAAAAATAAGGAAAAAAATAACTGAGAATTCTAATAATTTACAATATTTATTTGTTTAAAGAGTATGTTCAAGATATGATGAGAATATATTGATATTAATGATATGAAAAAATTACTATTCAGAAAAACAATTTTGAAATCAACAAACATTGTTGTTTGGAATAATTTAAAGGACACATTTCACATAAGCAATAAATAGAAACAATAATAAAATATAAATAATTTTTTTGGATCAAATGAATTAAGCTATGGTCGGTAAATTATAAAATAGCAAGAACCTTTGTATTAATGATTTTTTTCAGGACAGAGAATTGTGAATTTTATTAAATATTTTTGAAGCTGGTAAATTAATTTTTTTTGTTAAAAGTTGTTTTGACTGGAGATGAAGCTAAATATCATATGGTAGATATTTACTGAAAAACAAAGATACTGGACTTGTACAAAAATAGTCGATAATATTAATAGTTTTTATAGTGTCATTGACATTTACTTATATCTGTTGTTTGTTCACCATATATTTTCACCGAATATTTTTTGGGCAACTTTCATCGTGCCAGTTTTCTTACTTTACTCATTATTAGTCACAATATGAAGAAAAGTTATCTGTTGAATAAAAAATTTATTATTTCAAAAACGGATCGAAATCTGCTTGTTTTTTAAACAAAAACTGTTTATTCAATAAATTAATATGATATGCCTTTTATTTTCAAACTAATTCACAAAATATTCTTTTAAAATTTAATAATATAAATCTTTCAAATATAATGTAATATAAGTTTAGTTATTTTTAAATACTGACACACAAGAATTAAAAAATTCTACAATCTGTTCAAATATTCACCTAAAAAGTGAAATATGATAAGAGGGAAATATGGATATTTTCTTGTTCTTCTCAAAAGTGGTTTAAAAATTAATATCTTACATAATTTCAAATATTCTAAACCAACTTGTTACAGTGTATATTATGCTAACACTCCATATATTTTTTGCATCCAACAAGTTATAATATCAATATTTTAATATCAGGTAATATATAAATTCTGCAATTTGTGTAAATAATCTTTTAACATTTCAGCGATATTTTAATATCTGAAAGTCGACAAAATGCTTTAAATGCATGTCAGGTTATATGACTTCCGGAAAGGCATAAACATTGGAGCAACATATAAAAGCATTAAAAGATGGTTTGTAAGATTTCGTGATGGGGTCTTTAGCCCTGAAGATCAGCCCTGCTCTGGATGACTTCCGTTATCAATGAGAACGGGATTTATGTCTTGATAAGAAATAATTTACGGATTTCAACTGATGAGATTGAAAAGATGTGAGTTTTGACATCTCGATCCAATTTCGTCATGTAAGAAATCTAGGATATATATATCAAAGGCCGATTCGTATGTTTCACATAAATTAGCGGAAACGGATATATTAAATCGCAAGAATCTTGTTATTTACTTCATTTCACTGTAGTCTTTAGTATTTCTGCTTTAAAAATATAATATTCTTATTATATATTATTATAATACATCCCGTAAGAAGCGGTAAGAAACTAAATCGAGATATAGGGCAATTAAAAAATCTTTAAAAATTTGAAATATAAACCGTTTGAAAAATGAATAATATTTTCCTGTCTTTGATTTCTCAATAATTTCTGTGCAAGTGAAAACATCAACCACATCTTCACCATTTTTTCCTTTGAGTCTGAAAAATCATCATTTCCAACAATAAAATAGCATCAGTGAATTAAATGGTCATTTTTTTCAGACATTTTTTAAACAAAAATCTTGAGGTTCTAACTCAAGTTTATTTTATATAAACAATTTAAGATGTTACACATTTCAATATATTAATTACAAAATAATTTAATAAAAATTTAATAAATACGCGATTTATTAAAGAAATGAAAAATTTCTCCAAAAGTATTACTTTGAAAAACGATTGAAAAAATCAATGATACCTATTTTTAAAATGATGTATTTAAACAAATATCTTTTTTCTAGGAAATTTTGACTGACACTTTTTTAACATTTACTGACATTCGAAACTCATAAATTAAAATTGACAATTAACCAAATCAATAAAGCAAATAAAACAGAAGAAAAAAGAAAATTTAAACAATAATGAAAGCAAAATATTCAATGATATATATTAAAACAAAAAATGATATATACGAATTTCTATAAACATTAAAATGTTTTTAAGAAGTAAATTTTTAACAATACTAACAATCAAAATAATTCATAATGTCACAATAAATTATAAATATATTAAATATAAAATATTTTAAGCTACTTAGATCAACTCAAAATAATTATGAAATAATTATGAAATAATTATAAAACAATTATAAAACAATTTTAAAAGTACAAAATTTTATTTATTTTGATAAATTTTTGATTTTCATTTATTTGATTATTGATTTTTTACAATATTTTTAAAAATTTTTTTTTTTGTTTAATTTTTTTAGTTCAATAAAAAATCAAATAAAAGTTCAATAAAATAAAACTTTTTTAGATTTAGGAAATAAGACTACCATTATTTAATTAAAAAGGAGCTTGTTTAATATTATAATATTATAAATATATTTCAGAAAAGATTCCAAAACTTGAAATAATAAATTATTTACCAAAAAGTGACAATGAAATTAGTTTTATTTATATAAATAGAAAGGAAGTAAATATATTATAAAATTGGCTCTAATTTAAATTAATTCGACACTCATTTGAGTTGAAGAAATTTTGAGAACGACGATTTTTTTAATTTCAATATTAGATTTATTATTATTTTCAAACTTAATTTATTAAAAGTTATACTCTAGAGATTATATTGTGGGTTTTGTTACAGATGGAATATTAATGATCACTACCACCAAACCGAAGTTATATTTCAAAATCACAATATGAAAATATTTTATTTTTTAACTTTGGGAAATATTTAAAGTAACAGTTTTTATACCAGTTTTAATAAATAAAAATAGAAAAAAAAATTGAAAATCAAATATTGATCATATATTTTTAATATGAAAATAAAAAAAAAATAGAATATTACAGAAATTAAAAATATTTTAAGAGTAAAAATAATGCACTAAACACGTCAATTTATATTTTAGAAAGATGTTAATATTTGGAAAATATTAATCAAAGGGACAACTGATCTGACTCTAGCGGCATAATAAACATAAATTAAAAATTTATTTGATATACAATGATACAATGAAAATGTTTTTCGTCATTTAAGTAAAGCAAAATCACAAAGAAACAATGTCTTTATTTGTGCTGGTGCTAATCACAAGATCCGAATTCTGGATATCGCTGAGGTTATATGCATTTCATCAGATATACATATTATTCGTTCCAAATTATCAAAATTCAGTAATGATTGAAAGAAAATGGGATAAAAATGGAACTGAGAGTTCAAATCAATATGATTCGAATGAATGAAATGAGTAGCAGTAGTACTGATAATCTTTTAGATATGTTTCCTCTTAGGATCGCCACAAGCTAAACTCACTATCAAATCCATTGTTTCTATTCAAAATCAAAGCCCATTAATAAAAATATAATCATTAATTTTATCAAAATCAATTATTTTATTGATCTCAAATCGAAAAAGATTTTGTAAAAGTCGGGTTGTTAAGTACTACCAGTTTATTTAAATATCAAATCAATACCAGAATCAAAAGCAAAATCATTGAAATCCAAAGTACCAATTACTTTAAAATTCACTGTTTCACATTGTAGATCGAAATTTAATTTATAAGTTACATTATATTCAACACTAACTGTTAAGAAAATAAATCAAAATCACTTTAGGTTATATTATATATGAGAATTAATTCTCATCGTTTTTTTTTAATGAAAATAAAGCCATTTATTTAAAAGTAGCAAGACATTTGTTTCAGTCAAAATATTTTCCGTTGGCATCCACAACTTTTTAAAAATAATAGTCATAATCAATTTCAATGGTATTAATTTTTCATGTTCCGATTTAATTATTTTATAAATATGACACCAGAGTAAGTTCGTCAGGTTTTATATTGTGAGTAGAACAAAAGCAATTCAAAAGTTCAAGAACTATTCATTCAACATATGGGAAACAACAAATTAGCATAAGTCAGTTTCGATAGTTCCAGAAATTCTGATGAAACATTGAAGTCTAAAGAAAGTTCAAGAGGTTACTAAAGACCTCATGTAAGTTGTGATCTTGTCGTCACATTTAGATTACAGATCAAGAATAGCTTGAAAATCGTCCTCAAATCATTCCCTTGGATTCCACCATAAACCAAAATACTTAGGCTATTGGTTTTTTATTTGTGAAATTAATCTTTACTGGCTAGAATAATGAATGGGTGGCGAGGTTGGTGCCTGTCTCAAAGTAAGAAACAGCCAATTCAACATCTGAAGCCACGGCAAGTGAAAGCAATTTTATTAAAAGTGATTGCCGTGTTTTGTACAAAAGAATATTAATATGAAGACGACTCGAATTACTCCTCATATAAATTAGATCATTAATCAAATTCTGGCTGGAAAAAATCACGGCGATGTCATTGTTATTTATCTCCCTGTGACTTCTGCTTATTTACTTTATCAGAAATGAGATTCAACTCCAGAAAAATGTGAACTTCAAATTAGTTTAGAATCATTGTTGTAATTTGGAAATTATATTTAGAATAAATTAAACCATTTTATCCCAGAGAATGTTTTTATTCCGTTTCCTTAGCCATTACCCAGGCTTGCTGAAATAAGAAGATATTTACAAAAGAAAAATCAAAATAATTAAATTCAACTTTTTTAGATTTTTTAATCACATCGTTATTTAATATATTTATTACGCTACTAAATTACTATGAACCTCGTCGTAACACTTAGCTTGCAATCAATCTCGTAACACTAGCTTACTGTCAAAAAGTGTACGCAAATGTATGAATTAAAATAACTACAAATAACACTTTATTACCAAAGTTACAACCCAGATGTCCAAAATAATCAAATCGAATTGTCAACGAAAAATGTCTACAATCACACAGTCGAATGTTTCAATGACTCAACAAAATCAAAAAAATAAAGAATAATAAGAATTAATCAAAAATCAAATAATATCAATTAAACAAAAATGCTAATTAATAAATCAAATGTTTAATCAAATTGTCAATAAAGGTTAATGTTAATCAGAAAAATAATAAAAAGTAAAAAACTGATACTCACATCGATTTAGTCGACGACGGGTCTAAAGGATAGTTTGCTTAGTCCAATCTGGCTCGCTCAGAAATCCCCTAACAGAACAGGACCCATCGCAAGCTACTATCGTATATTTGAGGGCATAAAAATGAATTAAAAATTGAAATCTTCGGAGAACAGTTTTGGATTTTCTGACAGATAATTCTTCCAACAAATTTTCCCTGAAAATTCTTCTGAAAAATAATTCCGATACAATTTTTCTTCAAACAAAAATTATTAAGTCACGATCTCTTTTTGTGGCCATCCACTGCGGATTCCAACTCTTTAAATACAATTCTGGTCAGACGATCAGTCAATCGCAGACCAGTTTTATCAATGGGGAATGTCCATTTTTCTTAGACCTTTATTTCTAAATCGACCCCTCCTTACAGATCCTCATCTAATCTTGGCAATTTAGTTTCACCATTGTCATTTTTGGAAAAATTATAAATTTATATTTTATTATTATAATTTATATATGCACTTTTAATTACTTATTATTTTTAGCATTACTTTATTATTTTACTTTAATACGTAACCCTTTTGTGGTCCTAATAATTAATTTATAATAATTATAAATATTCTAGATCCTTTTGTGGTCTTTAACATATAATTTTTACAAGGATTAACGGGGATGTGTCATTGGCTAACACAATATATCTATGCATTATTAAAAATTATCTTAAATAAAATTATTTGTTTGTTTTGATTTAAAGAAAATTAAATATATTTCAATTTATTATGCAGAAATAATTTCGTTGTTTGACTGAACCGATAAACGTCATAATTCAGCTAAAAGTAAACTTTGTTAATCAAGATAGAATTCATCAGATGCAATGATTTCCTGCAAGAAGGAAGTTATCCAGGTGCTTAAAGAATGAAAATTTGTTAGCGACAGATCAGGTATGAGTAAAATTTAGTACTCCAAATGAGTAATTTTTGCAGTTGTTTGTGTGATATATTGAGGCAAGTCTTAAAAATAAATTACCCCTTTCTATTGATCAATGATGCGGTGGAAAGATTCAGTACATTAGAAGTATTTTTCTGTTGTAATATTTTTGTTCGTTTTTGCGCAAAAGTAAAGAAGAATTCCCTTCAAAACGGCGATTTCTTTGAATTTCACTCAACTGGTGTGACACTCACTTATCCGCCTTTCTTTTCTTTCCATTTTGATTTAATTGGCGATGTACAGTAGTATGGCCCTCATTGAGCTCCTTTGATGGTTCTCCAGTGATTTTTAATGAAAGCCATTTGATTATCTTCTTTAGCCGGCCACTGCCAATGTCAGATGTACATCCGCGATCTTCATTTAATTCATTTCTCTAGCATAAAAGTCTATAAAAACGTTGTATTACATCATCACGCGATGTTCTTTAATTAAAGGATTTATGAATTTCAGCTTTTGTGCCAAATTTGTGTTGTACAAAAATTTTTTTGTAATTTGACTAGAAAAGTTAATTAATAATTTTTTTTATAAAAAACACTTCAATTTTAAATTTTCAAATGGTATCAAAATATAAGTATTATTTAAACAACATGTACTTTAAAATCTATTTAGCAAGTTAAATAAATAAAGATCACATTATTTTTGAACGGACATAATAACAGATTATGTTCATTATAAATTAAGAGAAATATTTTTGTTGGAAATTGACTTTGTAAACTGTAATTTAACTTTAATGAATATTCTTGATATTTTTAATTCATTAAATTTATAAATTGTTTGTTAATCATAAAATCAAAGTTAAATTAAAGATTAAAACAAAAGAAGAAATAATTAATTAATTAATTATCGTTATTCTATTAACAGTGTTGAAAAAAACTGTGTAAAAACAGTAATTAAAGAATGAATTTATTCAACATTAAGAAATCCATTTAGTTTTCACTTTAGCTTTAAGTAGATTAATGGTATAGAAATTTCATATATTAACAAATAATTAATTGTAAATTAAAGATGATAAACCAAAATGAAAATTCAGATAATAATTGACCAATAACATGTTTTCTACATAAATAACCAATGGCATTTGGACAGAGGAAAAATTTATTTGCAGTTCTTTAGATGTTACTTTATAAAACAAGCTGATCAACATTTCATCATAATATGGAACTTTCTCATCCGAATCAATACCGTTATGATTTAACCAGCTTTATAATTTCCGGAGTACTTGTACCAACATTTTCTACAATAGGCATTGTGGGAAACATTCTGTGCTTGTTAGTTTTGAGTCAAAGACAAATGAGATGTAGTACTACGAATTGGTATTTGATGGCTCTTTCGGTGGCCGACAGTTTGGTTTTAATAAGTTCCATTCTTACAGTTACTAAAGAAACTATCCCCTTTGATCAAAATAAAATGAGATGGCAAAACTGGCAAATTTATCCATGGACACTGGATTTATTCATAATATTTCATCCGTTCGCTATATTATTTCAAGTAACCAATTTTTAATATAGAAGTCACTTTTAATTGTTAATAAAAATATAATCATAAAATAAAAATCATATTATATTTTAATTGGATTTAAAAGTTTCTAAATAATAATAATAATAATAATAATAATAATAATAATAATAATAATAATAATAATAATAATAATAATAATA
>JBBMKC010158438.1:0-15585 GCA_037834085.1 Bipalium vagum
CTATTATTTTATTATTATTATTCTTTTCAATATTAATAATAATATTATTATTAGTTGTAGTAGTACTGATAATTATAGTGATCAGATCTTATTGCGGTACTGCTCAAGGTTTTTTCAGATTATGTACCATAAGTTCATGGTGGATCCGTAAAAACTTTCTTTTAAATCAAGGGTGTTATTGATTTGATTACAATAATAAGAGTCAAACAGAACATGGCCCAATTTCTTTATTTTCAATCAAATCGTTTCAACAATTTTATAAACCGTAAGCTACGAAACCAAATAAAATAAAAAGAATTTAAATGAAAGTGAATTATTGATTTCAGAATAAAAAAATATTGCATAGTGAATGTTACTTTTCCTTTAACTTAATCATGGTGTACCATGATGGGAGTCTTTATTACCTCCACCGGCTTGTAAGGAGCCTCTATCAAAAGAATACCATTGCCAAGAAGCGATGCCTTGAGATTATCGAGATCGACATTGGTGGGCACTTCGTGCTCATCGTTGAATTCTTTCGTGGTCTTATATCCATTGGAACCAATCTCTTCGTGCTTTGCCTTGATAACCACACGTGAACCCTTGACACGAACCGTTAGATCTTCGGGTTTGTACAAAGGATCTATTGAAATCTCTTCGACAAAATGTTTCGATTTTTCGATGATAACATTTGGCGATCTTATGAAACTGTGATTGTTTCGAGCCGAATCATCGAAGGGGCTCACAGAACGACTGTGGGCCCGACGGTCCATTGTATTTAAGGTCGATGAATAGACAGGAGACGACAGCTGCGGTGACATATTGAAATTGACATGTTGAGGCGAAGCTCTTTGAATTGTAATCGGTCGACGGACAGGTGGATACAATGTTGAATACGATTGCGGAAGAATGGGAATCCTAATTTCCAACAACCCATTATCAATATAAACCGATCGGAAATCTTTCTTCAAGTCGACATTGTTTGGTAAACTAATTTCTCTCTTCAATTCCTTATACTCAGATTCTTCATAATGACCTTGCAAACCTTGCTTGGTTCCCGATTTGGATTTTTTGGCATCAATAATCAAATTCATTCCGCTCTGTTCGATACGTATTTCCGACGGATTGAATCCGTTGACGTCTACGGTGCACACATATTCAACGTCTCCGTTGCTCAATTTGTCATATCTCGGAGCAATGGATCTTTCCATTGTATAACCGTGGGGCATTGTGGAATAATTTCCAAAATCTAAATTTCTGTTCATCTTTCCAATAATGAAATATCGGTGAAATATCACTGGATTTATACTTGGCACATTTCACATTCACTTCAATCGACATGGTGAACACGCAGAAAATTGTTGAAATATTTTGTGCATTGGCCTGTCTTGCAAAATCAGAATGAATATATCAGTGCCATCATCGCCGTATTCTGCGTCGTTATTCCATTATGCATTCGATTATATAATGTCTGTGATTCACAGAAATAACAGAATTCATAGAAATATCAAACGGAACACATTTGCCAGAGCAAACACAATGGAAACAAGCGCATCATGTCATGACTTATCAAACATAATTTTTCTCGGTAATCCTTCAGTTAAGCACTGTAAAACAAATAAGACTGAGTTATTTCAATAAAAGCTACATTTAATGTAAAATTATACAGTTCAAAGCGTGTACTAGCGAGTAACAGTAGAGATAAAGACTGAGAATGCCGAACTGTTCTTATAATATCGTTCACGAATCATGAATTCGTGAGTGTGTCACGTGAACAGTGCCTCAGATGTGATAAACTTTTAATACTTTAAAATATTTTACGTCGCTTAACTGAGAGATTACCATTTTCTCTATATCAACAAATAAAGGGTTTTGCGTGTAATATTAAAAAAGAAAATAAAAAATGATTAGTAACCTTTGCATTATTTTTTCTACCATTCTTTTACTGAAAATTGTAGAAAATCGAAATTGATTTTTTTTCGTTTTTTGTTTAAATTGATGTAAAAATTTTCAGAATTAAATTCAATTTTTAGACCAAATTTAATTGGATACTTAACATTTTATTGTTCGTATAATATTTGATTTTTACTATTCCGGAAAGTCATTCTTTTATTATTTCGTAATATTTCGGCACACACACACAAATTCCCAAAAATCATTTTCATATTTTTTCGGTTATTCTTTTTTAATTTTTATATTATATTTTCATTATATAAAACAATGAAAGTTGAAAAGGCTGAGCTTTATATTACCAAGAAAGCAAGAAATATATGTAATGTTTACTTTTTAATGTAACGTTTAAAAAAAAAGGGATATTATATGAAAATCAATAAAAATTTTACATTTTTCATCGTAGACAAGCATGTTACATTCTCAACCTTAATTACTATTAATTAATAGCCCTGAGAGTTAAACATAATATCTTTGAAAGCTTATAATTTTTGTTGATTTTGGTTCATCTTTGAAGACCCAGGCAGACGACTGCAGCTTATTATCTGGCTGATAAGTACATATCAAGGACTGATCGCCTGTAATGATGTTGTAAACCGATTTTGACGCAGCGGAATTGAATTTCTTAAGAAGTTCTCTCGACAAATTCACAAGAGCAATTTTTTGAGCAATAGTTAACTTATATGGGGTGGAACAAGAACATTGTTTTCAAAGGATTCATGGAAATATCAAAAGCAATACATTTGGCAGATCACTCACAATAGAGACCATTTTATCAAACCTTATTTTTCTCCATATGACAAAATAAAATGATTTTATGTGTAATATTAAAAGAGAAGAACAATTATGAATAAATTTTGCATTATATTTCCTTCCATTCTTTTATTAAAAGTCAAAAAAGTGAAAAAGAATTTTTTCATTTTTTGTTTAAATTGTTGGAAAAAATCAATTTTTAGGCCTAATTATTCTTATTGAAATGATGAAAAAATTAATTGGTTAATTAACATTTTATTGTTAGTATAATATTTGTCTTTATTATTCCGGGAAGACATTCTTTAATTATTTCGTAATATTTCGGCATACAAAAATTCCCAAAAAATGTGTTCAGATTTTTGAAGTTCTTCTTTATATTAGATTTGTCATTATTTGTTACATGCAATGACGTTTTCAAGGTGGGAGCTTTATATAATCGAGAGACTCAGAAACCTAAAGTTTACTAGAAAACGTTTTAAATAAATGTCATGTTATATAAAATCAATACATTTTTACTATGAACTTGTTTTAGAAAAATGTTACATCCTCAACCATGAACAATATTAATTTTAACCCTGATAGTTAAGGACAATATCTAGAATAGTAATTATCGATTGCTTTAATGTAACGGTAGTTAACAGAAAGCTATTTACCATAATGGACTCTACAGCACTTATTATCATTGACTATTAGACAAGTGAATTAATTCAATCCGTTTTTTAATACAATAAAACACTTTATTATGAAAAAAAAGTACATGTAGAGTAGTCAAATTCTTGAAGAAAAAAGATTGGTCTTCCGAAGTGATTCATTTATTGAGTGAATTTTTAAGATCTTCAAGATTGTTGAAGTCCAGGTCCAAAACACCATGTGTCATCGATCGAAACAAATGATAATCACTCTGATCAATGCCCGGTAAGTACAGCGGGTGAGATAAAACATTGCAAACCAAATCTTCAAAACGTGGCCTTCCAACATTTGACCGATCGTTATTGTTTAGAAAGGTAATTCAGTCGTCTCATTTGAATAATTTGAGCAATTTTAACATAAGCTTCAATAAGCATTCGATGATCTTCAGGTCTTGTCTTTTTCAAATGGAAACAATAAATGAGCCCTTTCCGAAAATTTTGTTAATCCTTTTTTTTGGTTATATCCTTTATTCTTATATTAAGGTTTTATCTGTCCAAAATAGAACGTAGATAAACTGGTAATATTTTAAAACTAATCAATGAGAAGTTGGTCTAAGCAATCGAGGAAGTAATGTGCTAGAAAAGCAGGCCGGGTTAAAATATCAAGAGACAAAATGAAATTGAACATATGCCCGGCGAATATCTCCATGCTGGGAAAGTTTACAACTCTTTATTCATATTGAACATTTCAACCCAGCTGTCGGAAAAACGATGAACGAATATTTCTTGATGATTTTGACTCTGTTTTCCTTTCAATTTAGAAGAAACTATTTTTAACAAGTCCCTTTTTGGTATTCAAAAATTCTATTTGTGCACAACCTGGTCAGGTATTTCGAAGACAAAATAATTGGATCTATTCTGTTGAAAAACGCCAGACAAATTTCTTTAATTTTGTTGTGTCATTTTATTTCCAGGCAAAACTTATCTTTTATGATTGTTTTCTCATGATAATGTAATAATGAACACAAAATCTAGGTTACTAAAAATCTTAGGATGGCCACTGGTTTTGGAATTGGTTGCAAAACTTGTATCGGTCAGATGGACAGATGTTGTTGACATTAAGTCCATGATCATCCACATCTAGACTACATCTCAATGAAAAAAATATACATATTCATACGTAAGCAGACGTACCTTTCAAAGACAACAAGCAAAAATTGTCATTCCAATTACTTATGGGTATAGTGTCAGAAGAGCTTTACTAACCCATTTGGTCTCAGTTATACTCGTATTGATAGAAACAGTATTATATGATAGAAAATGTGCAAAAGCTTGTTCAAAAATCTCTGAATAGAACCCCTGATAATTAAACCTTTAGCTACAACTTTTATTATCTAAAATAATTATAAATAGATGTATCAAGGCTTCTATCCAGTCTCGATTATGTTAATCTGCAATAGAGTCGAACCCATATCATTAAGCATGACCGGATATTTATATAAAAAATTTTTCTATAATAATAATATTATTATATAATTATTATCATTATTATTTTACGTCAAAGGCTACCCTCCCTAACATAAATCTTTCATTAATATTTTATTTTAGAGAAAAGGGCACAAGTTATTGATTTTTAATTTTCTTATTTTTATTCTGTAAAGATTTTTTTAAAAATTATATAATAAATCCTAAAATTTTTAGTTAAAAATATTATTTTTATTATTTTACACCTAGTATATCAGTCACCAAATAAATAATTCCTTAACAATAATATTTTTTCCTTCTTTAATTTAATTTAAATATTTTAATTTTTATATATTTTTAAAATAAAATCAGTTGACTTAAATATGAACCCTAATAAATACCCGTTCAAAGGTAAATTTAGACAAGAGCAGAGCTCCGTGGAGGTTTTAGACAACTAGACTATCTGACGAGAACAAGTCTTTTGTAATACAGATGGCTTTTTGAACCTCGAACTTAATTTAATTAACTCTCTTAATGACATGTTCTATCAATAACGAAATGCTCTGAGTCGAAAAATGAAATATCCATCCCTTCAATTTTAACCAACAAATGCAATCTCTCTTGCAAAATTCCTATGACTAAATTTTCAATGTTTATTATAAATTATCGATATTAAAATTCATTAAGCCAATAATCCTTTAAGCGTAAGAATGACGTCAATAAACATTTTGAAAGTTAGTACGGTAGTATTCATTAATTGAAAATAGCGAACTTATCTAAACGTTCTGATCCTATTATTTTCCTAATTGCTTTTCTTAATGGCTTAACTTGAGAATTTTAAAAATATTTTCTTCATTTTGAAAAAGATTCCATTCGTTTATTTTTTCTAATTTCAAAGTTTGAACTGTATAGGACAATCATTTTTGATTAATTTATTCATTCATTAAACAAACAAAATTAAATTTAAAGAACCTAAATTAAAATTTTTTTTACAAAAAGTAGTATCAAAATTTTCGTATAAAAAATAAAATAAAATTTTTGTCTGGTAATTTTTTTCCATATGAAAACAAAAATAAAACGTCTGCTTTGATATTTTTGTTTTAATTTTTGGAATGATTATCCTCTTTCGGTAGACATTATGTCTAGAGATTCTGTGAATTATTTATTATCTTTCTCCACGGGCTTTATCTCTTTTATTTCACAATTCATCTGTTCAACAGAATCAGAATGAAACAGACTGTTAGAGAAAACAATGAGTGATTATTAGCTTAACACAATGATGCATAACAACTGTGTGGTTGACATTATATTATTTATTTATTTATTTATTCTCACAGAAAAGTTGTGCATATATCAAATTAAAAAATCAACTTCAAAAGCAAATTGACAGAAATGTACATACCAATGGTAAAAGATGTGTTAACAATTAAAACAAAAAAATTTAAATCAAATTTTTTTTGTTCAGCAAACGCTGTTGAAATAATAACAGAAGTCTATAGAGTTAAAACAACGCCTATGTGATAATTCAGTAACTGGTTATATACAATGATCGCTACCATTTGATTAAGCTACCAACCCTTCAAAGGTTTTCTTCCTGTGCTCAGATTTTATGTTCATTTTGTGAATATATTAACTCAATTTTCCAAAAATAAACTAATTTTCTGTTAATAATAATTATTATTAGTAATATTAAAATTATAAATTAAAACTTCAGATCCTTACTTACTAAAATATTATTATTAAAATTAAAAATAAAAAATAAATTTTAATTCGTAACCTTTTATAGGTTACACAACTGTTATTATTTATTTTGTTTCACTTAAATTATTTTCTGATATATAGAAAATAATATTATTATTATTTTATTTCTTTTCAAATCATTAATATAATCGTTAATTAATATTATCCTTTTTCTTCTTTTTAATAATAATTTTAGATCAAAGCAACAATACTAATATATTTCACTAAATCCGATTATTAAACAGACTTTTCAAACATGAACCTCACCTTTTTTAAAAATTAAATTATTTACTTTATAAAAATTTACTAACATTTATTTAAAATATTTATTTATTTATTTAAAATTCGGTAACTTAATAATTTTTAAGAACTTTAAATTAAAAACATTTATAATTGTTAATTTAGGCACGAGGCCCTTATTTAAAAACATTCATGCAAACTAGTTCTTCGAATCACTTATAATAATAATAATAATAATAATAATAATAATAATAATAATAATAATAATAATAATAATAATAATAAATAGTGAAATTAAAATGAGAAGAAAAGAAGATATTTTCGGACATTATATTTCAAAAAATATAACCATTATAATTGGTATAGAGCAAAGGCGTGATAATATTAAAAAACATTCTAGAATTCTTCACAAAAAAATCAGACTCCACATTTGAAAATCTGAACGGCGATGTTACCTCCATGGACCATATGGCAATATTTCGATTCTTCATACGTGACAAATCTAGAAAAAACAGAAACGATTGTGATACTTCAACGATTATCGAAATGACATTACGTTGTAAATTGTTTGCCGATTATAACGTGCCAGTATTGTTCAAATTGTTCGTCCAATGTCTTCTTGATCTTTTCCGCTCGTTCCTTTGCCGTCTCCGTTTCGTCGAAAACTCTTTTCACAATATTCAAGATCTCATTTGTCATATGAGCGTCCATTTTCGTTTCTTTAACTTCAACGCCTTTATTCATTGTTGACAGATCGAAGAATAAAAAGATAATCCAAATTCCGTGGTTTTATATTTCTCATTGATCGTGCTGTTGATGCCGTGCTGGTTGCAGTGAGTTCAGAGAATTCATAGATTAGCGCCGTGTGCTTCCAAGAGTCTCGTGTGGGTGTGTATTTACATTAATGTGTATGTGTGTATTGACATTAATGTGTCGATGTGTATTCAAATTCAATTGCAGCCGATCAAATGGGTGTGTATGTGTATAGATGATGTGTGTGTGCATGTGTGTGGGTAAAACGAGTGACGGACAATCCATTGTTGTCTGTGAATGAAGATTGATGCTTCGTCTATTGTAATTGAATAATTTTGTTATTGATTTTTATTTTTATTTTATATTTTCTACCGTTTTTGTATGGGGAACCCATGTGTTTTAAATCATAATTATAATTAATAATATTATTTCGGAATTTATTAAGTATAAAAAAAAATTTCAACCAATAAATAAATATATGAGCACAGGCTGAAAAATACTCTTAAAATCTTGAGAGTGTATTTTTTCACAGAGATTTTTGAATAATAAGAGAAGTTTCTACAATTGAAAACGATGATCTCTTTAAGATGTTCGAAATACTTTCTGTAGATTACATAACTACAATGTATATAAATTGTGGAATGCGATACTTCGTAAAGGGTTTCGTATGAGAATTTTTGAAAAATAATTATGATCTCTCTGAATGTGTCTGCAGTTAGAGCAATAAATTATCAGTAATACTTTATAACTTGTGACAACAAACTGACAAAAAAATATCTTCAGTGTAATTAATTTTTAATGACTCAGACAACCAATCAGGCAAATACCTCAATTATTTCACAAAATATTATTATTATTATTATTATTATAATTATTATTATTATTGTTATTATTTTAATTTAAATTTTAACTATTTTATTTTTTGAATTTAATTTTTTAATATTAGTTTATAATAATAATAATTATTATTATTATTACAGATTATGTTGAAAATACTTAAAAATAAAGGTATTGAAAAAAATTATATTTTAAATAATAATAACACATGTTCATATTATTTTAATTAGAGATTTTTGAATGTGAAATTAATTAAAATAATTAAGTGATTAAATAACCAATAGTCTTAATTTTAATACTTTTCAAATAGGATTAAAATTTCAGAAAGATGGTAAAAATTATTTTAGAGCATGTTAATTTCGTCGTTATCAAATTCAGATTATTAATACAAAAGTAATTTAAACATTTTTTGTTAAAATGATATTGATTATTTTATTAATAAGATGAATGAGTTAATTATTGAATTGAATTAATTAAAAATTAATTAATTAGCTATTATTAATTATTGGTTTTTCTTTTATTATATTTATATTTTTTATATTTTTTGAAATATTTTGAATATTTTATTATTAATATAATAATTAATAAATTATTAAAATTACTTTGAAAAATATTTGATTCTGAATATTATTAATAGAAAATTCTTGACATTTTTAAATATTATTTAAAATTATTTTGGTATTTTATTATTAAAAATAATAAATAAATTATTAAAATAAATTAGAAAATTAATAAATAAATAAATTATTAAAATAAATTAGAAAATTAATAAATAAATAAATAATTAAAATTAATTAAAAAATTAATAAATAAATAAATTATTAAAATAAATTAAAAAATTATTTGATTCAGAGTATTATTAAAAAATTTTTATTTCTTTTAAATGTTTTTTTGAAATAATAATAATAATATTATTAAAAATAATAATATCATAATACAGTTTATCGGATATCTCCACGCTTTTATTTTTTCATTAAAGGAGTCATATTTTTCTAAAGAATCAAATGAACGAAGATTTTTCAGACAAATTGGAATTACAAATTAACAAAAAGATATGACAAGTCCCATTTTTGTTCACCATTAATTGAGCACAACTGGTCCTTCAAATAATACTATAGACATAAAGGATTCTGCAGCTGGTATCTGTCTTTGCTAATAGTATATATATATTTTATAATTTTTAGTAATTTGAATTGAGCGCCTAAATGAATATTAAAACAAGCATCTCTTTTTCATACTATAAAGAAAGAAATAATAAATAATAAATACTTATTACAAGTTTTTAAACTTTAATGTGAATATATAAAAACTATCATTTTTTGTTGGACACAATAATAATTTATCAAGGTATATGTTTTAGAAGAGATGCCAGATTCTTTGATTAGATCAAAATGAAGAAAACAAAAATTTTATACCAAAATTTTCATTTTTTAAAATTTTTTATATCGTTACTAACGCAAAATAAAAAAATTCAATTACAAAAATACTAATACAATTAGATAAACAAAAAAAAAGGATTTAACCCAATTTTAAAATATAAAATCTTATATAATCTATAAATGATAATTATAATATTATTGATTTATTGATTGTCCATTATATATTGAAATTGAGTTGCCAAGTGTATGCTTATCAGTTTGGTTATTCTGCTTATATTTGGACAATCTCGTTTAACTTGGACTTGCGTCTTAAATGATGAGTATCGTAAGTCCTTATTTCTTATTTTCTGAAATATTTTTTATTAAATAATTAATTAGATTGTGACTTTATCACTAATACTATTTATCCCTCACTATTCGTAACATAAGTTTAGGAAAAATATTGTTGAACGACATTTCTGTTAGAATTATTTTATAAGAATGTGTAAATCTTCTTTTCAAGAGAATATCAAAATATGGAATAAAATAAAATAATGAAAAATAAAACATTGTACATGTTAACCGAATGTAACAATGTTATATTTAATGGTGTGTCTTGGGCATTTTTTTTCAAAAGTTATTATTAAGCACAATTAATAATTATATTATAATATAATCTTGTGAGCATAATCAATTTATTTTTCAAGTGAACGCTTCATTAATTTATAAACAAATTTGTTAAAAAATTTATTCTTATGAAATATGTTTTGAACTTATTTTCAATTCCTCGTCCGTCATGAATATTAAACATTTTAATCCATTAAATGATCGTATAATTTTCTAATTAAACTATTTTATTAAATTCTGGTTGGTTAAAAATTATTAAGATTCTTTTTTATTGTAAAATAATATTTTTAATTAATCTGAGAACACATTGACAACCCTTTGACTTTTATCTTCTCCTATTTGAATATTAATATCTAGTTATCGTTCTTTTATGAAAATTAATTCACATATTACTGTATATTCAATAATACGTGTTCTGATGTGATACTGTATCTCCTTTGTGTATAGGCTATTGCAATGCCGACCATATGTTTGGAGCTACCCTGTAAAATGCAAATAAATGTAGATTACGATTTATACTAAATTTTTTATGATTTGAATTATTTAATTTACAGACATATTTATGTCAGCTTTATAATTCATTAAAAAAAATTATTAACATTGAGTTGTTTATAATTGTTAAATTACATTTATTATACAATATAATAATGTGTTTTTTAAAATTATAAATAATTGAAATGTATAAACTATTTTCAAGTTTTCAATAATTTATTAAGAAATATATTTATAATATTTTACGTATTGTTATCTAATATGTTTTTACACTTTTAGAAATATTTTTATTACAGGGATGGTTCCAAACATATGGACGGCATTGTAGTCACATGACATTTAAATTGATAAACGATATTACCTTGCAATATTGCAGTAGTTGGTGTTTTAATTTTTTAACATTTTTTTATTTTCTCTGTAATTGATATATGACTTTCAAATCTTCATGTTCTACATCCTTTTATATTACTCTCTTGAAGGCTTTAAAGCCCGTTGAAAATGTTATTCTTAGTACCTTGTTGTACTACTTTATTTAGTTTCTTTTGAGTTTGACTCACTTTACGTCAGATCATTATTAATTAGTTGATCGTTTCATTGATTCCCTTTTCAATATTTTTATCTGAATATGCATTCTTTGTTAACCATTCTTTAATAATATAAGTTCTTTATATATACCATACTCAATGAAGAAATCCTTTTATTATGTCATTTTTATATTTATCTTCACAGAAAATATTGTTTGAAGAACATACACATGTATCCGACTCTTTTCTATATTTTCTCGTCTTTAATTTATTATTCCTTTCCCTTTTAAAATAATAACATCTAGAATTTGAATTTTTCATCTTTTTCTTTTTCCATCGTGAATTTTATATTTTCATATAGGCTATTGCATATATGTAAGAAAGGATGTATGTGATTTTCACTTTCAAATATTAAAATCACGTCTTCCAAGTATCTTTTATAGGGCAATAGTTTATGGTCTTGATATTTTTCGATGTTCGTCTCCAAGTAATCCATGAATATTTATAATGGTGATAGTTCCAATGAGGACCCCATGGGTACTTCATCTGTTTCTTTATACCATTCATTGTTAAACACAGAAAAAATTGAACGAAATTCAAGTTACTGTTGTAGAGCAATGACATCCATGATTTCTTTATTTATATAATATATTTTTTAACTAATAATATAAATATTATAAATATCATTAACCAAAAGGTACAAATCCAAAATATTTTGTCAACTAATCATTTTTATTTAATTGCTTTTATAATTTTATTAAATTTATTTTTATTAATTTAAAATTTATTATTTCTTCCATTTTACGTACTCAGAAAAAGTAGTTCACGGAACGGGGAATTTCTCATTATGCACCAATCAAGATTGTACAAAAAGAGTTTACCATCTAGAAGAGAGGATAACCTATCCAAATTGCAAAATTGATAATTTTCCACATCCGTTCAAAGTTCAAGTGGCAAAATTAGTGACAAAAATAGGTTTTTTAATAACGCATTGTTTGACTCAAAGTGGATGGGAAAACAAAATCGAAGATTACCCTTGTCAAGCCTTTAACAATTTTCAGTTTACTCAAAAACCCAACATGAAAATGAACGACATTTATTTAGTCACTTGCAATGAAAAAGATCAAGAATTTCCCTTTATTGGTAATATTATTATATTATAAATACGATTCTCAAACATTACAACATATAATACTAATAAGACGTGTCTATTTATAGTATTAAAACTTTATGCATATATATTTATGCAATAATAGTTACATTTTTTACTAATTCAGAATGTTGATAACTGAAAAAAAATTAGAATAAAACAATGCAGTTGGATAGAAATCCGTTTATTTACTGCAATAACAATTGTTCCGCAAGAATAAAATCTCCAATTAAATATTATTCTTTAATTCTGTTTCGACTTTTTGGCTCTCCTCTTCTTTTGAATTCTCTATCCCTGTTCTGTTTCAAATTTATTTTTTCCTGTTGTGTAAAATCTGATAGTTCCCCAGGTTTCCTCAATCGACCAATCAATACTCTCAAGAGAGAAATCTTCCCTCTTTTCTCTTGGCTCACGCAGAAAGGTGGAACTTTCAATTTTTTCAGGTCAAGCCGACATCAGTCGCCTCAGCTGAATAATTTATTCCTACTTGGCCCATCAGATCCCATTTTACAATAGGAAAATGAAACTCCGGGAGATTTAATTATTCATCTCGGCTCAAATCTGTTCGTCCAAGCTGAATAATTATTGAATTGAAATTCCTTATTTTAATGAAAAATAAATATTTTCGTGCATGGAAAATTGATAATTAAATTGTATAGGTTACCATTTTTCCATTAGTAATATTATTATTATAAAATTATTACTTTAATGTCGTTACCATTATCAATTTAATGTAAGATTTAAAATCAAATAAACTCTAATTAAAAATCGGATAATCCTGGACTTTTGCAAGGTGTCTAATATTAAACCTTAGATCACTATTTTGTAACCTTCTGGTAAGCAATTGCAATATTTTAAAACATTCATTGTTAGAAAGACTGCAACACTTTATATGGTAAGTAGAATCCTTACACAAACATTTTTTTAATCATTTTAAGTGATTTTAAAATATATGATTTCCATAGTAAAAATCTAATAAATTCAAATTGTAATTAGTTAAAACAATCATTTTTTTAAAGATACTAAAAATACTAAAATATATTGGAGAAAAGAAACATGAAAATAATACGTTCTCTTATTTTTTCAATGTGAATTAAGACAGCAACCACGCCTGGATTATCTAAAATCCCATTCGGCACCCTCAGAAAATAGAGTTTAGCTGCGATTTATAATTTCAAATATTGGACTGTCTCGGTGCAATGAACCAAACCAGGGTCATTCGTCGACATGTTTTTGATATAATCTACGCTCTTCTCAGAATTATTTTAGATCGTTAAAAAAAATCAATCGTTTTTAAAATTCAATCATTAATGAATATATCTTGCAGTCCAATACATTAAATTATGCATAATCATTAGGCTTGAGAAAACTTAATGCAAGTTGGATAAAACATAACCCGACATTTACTCAAAGTGAGGATTTTTTCAAGAAATAGGATACGATGCTCAACCATTTCACTTAAAATCTTCAAAACACATTAATAAAAATATTTAATATTCAAATATTAAATAATAATATTTAAAAATGATTAATGATAATAATTAAAATTTATTATTCCTGAATGAATAACTTTATATATCCTTTTTACCGATAGGAATGTGAACAAATACTTGAACTTTTATAAAACAACTTTTTAAAAAATGAAATAATAAATAAATATTATTATAAATAAAATTAACAACTATTAATAAAAGGGAATACTTTTATTTCATATGAGACATAGTTAACTTTACAAACAATTTTTATAATATTTATTATTTTTATTAAACTTCTAGTAATATTTATCTGCAGAGTTATTCAGAAATATATCGAAAAATATTCAAAATATATAGAAAATTATTCAGAAATATATGGAAATTTTTTTGATATTTTTAAATGTTTTTTTACTTAATTTAAACTGAAATATTATAATATTAAATTAAAGTGAAATATTTTTAAAAAAATTTTGTGGTTTAAGTAAATAATAATTATTAGATGTACATGTTGAAAATGACTATTTAATAAGCTACAATTTTATTTATTAAATCAAATTGTTTTAATATTCATATAATATGTTATTATAATAAGAGAATTATTTAAATTATCAGAAATCAGTTAGAAAATCTTCATACATAATAATAATTTTATATAATAGTAATAATATAAATAAATAAATAATATATATTGTACAATATAGATACTAATAATAAATAATTCTGTAATAATTGTAATATATTAAGTTATATTCTTGAGTAGTCATTTGTAAATAAGAATTCAAAGTCGAAGAAATAATAATATATTTCATTAAGTCCAATTAATCAAACAGACTTTTCAAACTTGGACCTCACCTTTTACTAAAATTAAATTATTTAACTTTTAAAATTAACTAACATTTATTTAAAATATTTATTTAAAAATTTAAAAAATTTAACATTAACTTTAAATTAAAAACATTTAATAATTGTTAATCCTTATTTTAAAAAATTCAAAATAACTAATTGTTCGAATCACTCCATATATATTAAATGATATATAAACATATTAGTAATTCGAAAAAATATTTTTAAAAATCTCCATAAATCATTGAATTATAAACACAAACAATATTAGTACTGGGAAACCAAGCGTAATTAACATTTTCAGGGGGATGAAATGAAATTCCTTAGCTTCCTTGACAAGATCTATGAACATGTCAAACTTTAATTGCGCATTTTCCCCTAAAATTACAGCGTCAATATTATGATAATGTTACATATTCGGATTTTCACTGTAAATATACATAGTTTATATTTAGAATTTATTATTAAAAAATATAATTACAGACTGAACAATTCCACAATCAATATTTGACACGGTAAATCTGATAGGGAATTTTCGGGTAGATTAACATGATATTTTGTTTCTCTCAAAAATTTGCGAGAATCGGTTGATATTTCTATTTTCCACATAAACATAATTAGAAAAGTAACAAGTCTTCACCGCAAAATCTGTAGCATTTCCATTCAATATTCATACAACTAGAATACCGAGAAAATAATAATTAAAAAATCAATTTTCTGGAATATTTCTTCTTCTTCTTCTTCTTCTTCTTCTTCTTCTTCTTATTATTA